>JAHDVE020010490.1:0-260996 GCA_022606495.2 Halesus radiatus
AAATAATTCACGAATGATTCACCTGAACAAAGATGTGGTAGGGGTTCTTTATGACGATAGGTAAATAAATAGATTTTGGCAGGTTTATTTTTGTTTCTATGATTCGACCTTGCTACCGTACCAAGGTCGCTAAATGTGAATCCTCGAAGCACTTTATTTGTGGAGAAGAGTGCCACGGAGGAATGCCGTTCGGTGAAGAAGAAATATGACTAAATCTCAGACCGGATGTTCTGTGCTGTTTTTGGCGCCGTCGCCCGTTGCTTGGATCGAATAATTCGCAGATTTTTGACCCTCGCGCGAGAAATAACATAATTTATAGCGTTGTTTATGAAGATGCCACTTAAAGGTGAAACAGATAATAGTTAAAGATATGGACGTACAAACAAACATTCTTATTTTTAAATCTGAATGCAAGGCAATATTTGAAAAAAATAAATTATGTTATTTAAGGCTGTACGCGATTCAAAAGCCGTCATTACACGCACTTACCAACTTCATCTCTAAAAAATATAGATTATGTATACTCCGCTTTCTGTCTTACTTTAATTTAATTAAACAAAAACAGTCGTTACCACACGATTTTGCTGGATATTTCTTCAATTGAACTATTTTTGCGTAATAGCGCAGATCTAGAATATTTTAACTTCTTCGTGGAGTTTAAAAACTGTGCACATTTGATGACGCCAGAGCTCACCGATGAGGATTTTGCATGGGCATAAAAATTATTTTGTGTTATAGTTAAGTTTTGATAAGAATTGGCGCTTAGTTGTTCGTTCCCTTGTAACAACAAGGTTCTACGAGTATCTGACTTGGCGATGTTATGCGATATTTAACTCTAAATTAGTATTCTCTAGAGTACATTACCGCATATTGTTGTGTCAGATAGAAGCTCGTTGATCCAAGGGCACGAGTTGCAAGGCACTTATTTTTGGTTGTGCAGAATTTGTTGAAATGTTTTTTTCCAAAAATGGACGATTGAATTGTGATGTAGCTACTGTGTCAATGGAGTCGATAGTTTTATAAAGTGCTTGTTTCGGTGAAATTAAAACAAAATCAAACTTCAAAGTGTTGCAAAATACAACAAACATTAATAATAATAATGTTTTATTGTCATCTTTTTTTTTAAACAAAATAACAAATAATGACATCCTCTCTGTTATTTCCCGTGCTAAGGATTTCATTTACAAAATATGAAATTACATTATATTAATATGATGTGCTTGAAATTATTTTTTTTGATTAAAAAACTTTTGTAACTTTTTTCCACTTATTTATTTTCGACCGGACCGGTTTAACCCTATCACGGGCATCCTCAGACTGGTACAATGAATACTAAATCTATGGTATATATAGCATGGATGTCGGGAGTGAGTTCCCTGCTTTTCTAATATTGTTTTATTGTTTGAAATTTATTTTATTGCTGACGGTACTGTTTATTGTGTTTTTAAAAACTACTTTCGGGATGGTTTATTACCTAATGGTTTATAACTTTTATAGCAGTTTTGTCCCCTAGTCATATGAACTACGGATAACCATATACATTTTATGTTGGGTTTTCAAAGTTCATCTTAGCAAACAAGACGGAAATTACAGGGAAATAACAAAATTAGAAAGAATCTGTTCAAATAAAAGCTGACGAATGACTTTATATAATTTAAAAAAAAAACCCATAGATTCAGTAAATAAATACGATGTAATCCGTCTTCCAGAGGGTAATAAACCAACCCGAAAGTAGTTTTTAAAAACACAATAAACAGTACCGTCAGCAATAAAATAAATTTCAAACAATAAAAACAATATTAGAAAAGCAGGGAACTCACTCCCGACATCCATGCTACATATACCATAGATTTAGTATTCATTGTACCAGTCTGAGGATTCCCGTGATAGGGTGAAACCGGTCCGGTCGAAAATAAATAAGTGGAAAAAAGTTACAAAGGTTTTTTAATCAAAAAAAATTATTTTAATATGGAATTCCACCATAAATTGACAGTTTCAAAATTAGAAATAATGATATGCTTGATGAACAAAAACAAAAATAATTCGAAGGTGAGGTGTTTTAAGTGCAGTTGAGTGGTTTCAGTGTTAGTCTGTAAATACATTTTCTATTTCAGATCTCCCTATGTAACATATCCAGTGTTTTATTTGATTCTTAAATTTATTATGGTTGTTGTGATTTTTTAAAAGATTGTGGGATTTTATTGTAGAGCTTAGTACCATTTCGTTTTTTCTCCCAATATTGTGTTTGTGGTTCCTCGTTGTACATGTTTTTGACACTGATATCTAGTGTTTCTAATATGTGTGATTGTAGTAATATTGTTTTAGAGTATAATTGTTTTATTGACATAGTGCTAAGTTTGTTGTAGATTTCGTCAGTGCTAGTTCTGACAGGGATTTTAACTATTATATTTAAGCGTTATATTTAGCAAATCAATAAACCTATCATAGTGTATAAAAAGTTAAATACTCTGCAGGTGATGTATACTAAATACTAAACGGCGCTATAGAAATTGAGAGAAATAGAGTTTTCTATGCGTTGAGTCAGCCCTGTTTGAACTCCCGGCTATAAATAAACCATCGGATTCTCAGCACAATTTACACGTTTCAGTTAATTCCACTCCACGCAAATATTCCAAGAATTGGGATTGCCCATTCGAGACTAATTGAGAATTCCATTACCTAGTATAATAAAGTGATTCACTCTCAAATTCATCACTCACATAAATATTTCATAAATTTTTTATGGCATCGAAAACATAATAATACCCTGGGTTATTCGCAATTTGCATACATATGTAATATAACACATTATTTAATGAATACCCACGTAAATTGGATATTTATGTCGACAAAACTATGTAAAAATTGTTAATTTTCAGACTTAATATGTGTGTCATTGATGAAATCTCTTCCAAAATTACAGAGCTTTGGTTCAAAATGCAGCCGAGGACCAAATATATCAAATAAGTCGTCGGCTCATAAAGTTGAGTGACACATAACTCAATCTTAGCAATATTACTCAATAATATTATCTTTTTTTTAGAACTCAATTTTAACCGCAATTTTTTTCTCGTAGCACCAACCAGTACCTATCAAACACATATACAAAATCGTTTACTCTATAACATTTGTTTTTTTCATCTCTTCATAATTAAGTACTTAACTATATTCAAATTATCTGGTATACGTAAACGATTTCTATATACTTTTTTCTCATCTCTTTGAAGTTAACTATCATTCTATATTAATTATTATTATACTGTACTCAAATTATCTGGTATACACAATTTTTTTTCTTCTGTACTCTTCTTCACATCTCTTTATACATAATTATAATACTTTTCTAAAAATATTATATTACCATACTATGTCAATACTAGCTTTTTCCCTTTTATTTTTGCATAATGGCACGTAATATGAACTAAACTTGTCAATTTGACTGTCTTAAAACGGGATTTGTGCCTTGTTGGCCAGTCAAAGCTTCCTTACATTTTATTGTTAAATAATGTGTGTTTCAAATAAATAAAATAAACATATAGCTTCACAGATGACTTTGAAATAATTACATTTTCATTGGAATAACGCATTGAAGCTTATCAACCATATTGTAATATTATTTTAATCACAAATGAAATATGAAACGGGAAAGACACAGAAAGTAAAAAGGCAACGGTCGCATCCGGGACTCTAACCCAGAACCTCCCGGCCTATCCGGGACCAACGCTCTAACCAATTGCGCTAAAGCCACCTTATTGCCGTCCGTAATTTGTATCGATATCATACTTCAAATATATGGTAAATATTTCAGGATTATATTAACAGTTCAGATATCGATAAAAAATGATAGAAAGCAAGATAGGCCGAGAGGTCCTGGGTTTGAGTCCCAGATACGACCATTATTTTTTTTGTGTCTTTTCTGAATCATATATTATCTTCAATGATTATAAAATACTAAATAGTGTTATGCTACAGCGTTATAGCATCGAGTATCTAAGTAAATTTTAAAAATCAGTTTACATATTACTATATTTAAGATTTTAAATATTATTTCTTAGAATTTAAATAATACGCGAAATTTGTAGGTGTTTTTGTATTTATGTGTTTGATTTGTGGTAATTTGGATAATTGCATTAGCATGTTACCTTAAAGAGTTTTATTTAATTTATTAAAATTTTTGATACACTTCTTAAAAAATTAAATTTATTTGTATAATTGTTACGCTTTCATTTATTTGACACGTATTTTGTTCCCATAGTAAAGCCTGTCTGTTCCCATAAAAGTCTGCTCTATAAATCGTTTTACTATTGACGTAAACGGTTAGGAGATCAGCCACGCATTGGTCATATAGTTCCTCAGGTTTAGGGAAACATTTCTCTTTTCCATGGCTCTCAGGAAAATTATAACTTTTCTGATAAGGCAAACATGACGAAGAATACCACTAATTTATATATTTTGTAAAATACTTGACATATAACGCAAAAGTTAAAGTTGGTCATCTTTTTTTTAATAAATCAATAATGATTACTGTAATTTCCTTGAAATATTGGTATTCACTTTGTGGCGCAATTATTAATAAAATAATTAAAAATTACTTTGTAGTAATCACTTTATTAATATATTCAAATCAAACTGTTTTGAAAGCGATGCTTTTAGTATCAGGAATATACAGAAAAATTGAATTATTACCGACTTAAATCAATTTTTGTTTATGTTTATAATTTGCCTATTGTTACATTATTGTATTCTATGTTTGTCATTTGTCTATATTTGACATTATTATTTTTTAGTATTCTGTATATTCCTGATGAGGAAAGCTTGGCTTTCGAAACATGTTGGTATGCATATATTAATAAAATGGGGATTACAAACTAATTTTTAATTAATTTATTAATAATAACTGTATTTAAAACCACCGTCAAAGTTTATAAAACAATAATATAATTTTACAGTGGTTAAACAAAATATTTATTACTGATTTAATAAATATAACTCCATATTCTTTTTTATACCATTTGAAGAAATTATTTTTTTACTTCAATGCTACAGCGGTTGCCTATACCAAGGCGTTCCTCGCACGTCGTAATCTAAAAATGCAGAATAGAATTTTAAAAATTCTGATTTTCAAATAAATTTTTTTTACGTAAGACATTTATATCGTCTTCTAAAGACATCGTCAATTTGACACAAATCTAATAATATCTTTGCGGTTTAAACTCCAGATATACTAAAACATATTTTATTCTGTTTTTTAAGCTGCCGAGCATCCGTTGTACAACATCTGAGACAGCAAAAAATGTGTTTTATCGTTTCGAATAAAAATAAGAAACGTTTTTTTATTATACGCCGTCTCCCTTCTGGACAGGTGTAACCGGACCTGGCCGAGATTGAAATGTATGGCGCTCGATGCTTCACATTTCGGTATGCAAAAAGCTGGTTAAACCCGCGCTGAGCCGGAGCAGAGAAGCCAATGTTACATTGCATAAAACTCGTTATTTCTAATTTTGAAGCAGTTATAAAGGGTTTTAATCAAAATTCATATTAAACCTAGCTTAAGTTAAGTTAATGCTTTTTAAATTTAATGATGCAATGAATCCTGACTAGGAAACCGTTGATTTCGAAACATGCAGATATTTATTTATCAATAATAATAATATTGATTTATTTGAAACACACATTATATAACAACAAAATGTAAGAAAGCTTTGACCGCCCGACTAGAAACAAATCCGATTTTAGGACAATCAAATTGACAAGTTAAGTGACATTATACAAAAATAGAAGGGAAAAAAGCTCGTATTGACATAGTATGGTAATATAATATATCTATAAAAAGTATAATAATTAAGCATAAAGAGATGTGAAGAATAGTACAGAAAAAACCAATTGTATATACCAGATAATTTGAGTATAGTATAATAATAAGTACTTATAAAGAGATGAGAAAAACAAATATTATAGAATAAACAATTATGTATATGTGTTTGATGGGTACTGGTTGGTGTAATGAGGAAAAAATGCATTAATGTATTAAGCAGTGGTTTAAACAAAACAATTAGTGTATTATAATGTATTCTGTCTGTTCTGATGAGGAAAGCTTCGCTTTCGAAACATGTTGATGTGTATTAATTAAGTGGTGATTGCGAAGTAATTTTTAATTAATTTATTAATAATGATGTAACAAAGTGAATACCAATCATTTGTAAATTTTATAAAATAACTTGTATTATTTAATGAAAACTAATACCACAAAGTGACTTTGCCTCACAGAATTACAGCATTTCAGTTATCACAAATGATTTTCTATGTAAATCGGTTTATATCGAAAATATTTAAAAAAATCGTTTCTAAATCACAAAAATATGTTGTCTCGATGTGGCCAAGAGGCACATTTTGGTTCTTTTAAAGGAAAATTCTTTTTACCTTTCCTTAGGCTTAAAGGCTTCTTGCTTAACTGCAGTTATGATTATATATAAATGTCAATAATTTTTTGAAGGAATTTATCGTTCAATTATCACAGAATTATTAAGAATTACACGTGCATCACACATACTTAACCCTTGCAGTTTATTATAAATTTTTGACTTCAAAAAAAATTCCGACACTTATTTGGTATTTGGTACTTTACAAACATAGCAATTTCGATAATTCGGTTAATTTTATCACAATAAAATGCAATAAATATTTTACAAATAAATCGTCGATAGTATTGTCTTTTTGTTTTGTTAAAATTATGCAAACTTCGATATTTTTAAAGAACGTTATTTTTAAAATCTCTGAATGACAGCTATTATCCGAGAGAACTGGAACCGTAGTTAAGCAAGAAGTCTTTAAGCTTAAAGACAAGGGATTTTCCTCAAAAAGAACCAGAAAATAAAAGCTTTGAATAAAAAATGAAAGCTTGTAGAACTTAATAATAATTTTAATAAATTTGATTCACTTAAAAAAATTGAGTTCTATATACAGTTCATTGTTATTCATTCATTCATTAATTTTTATTTATTTATTTGGAGATAATGTTATTAGTCGGAAATCTATTTTAATCAACAAATTCTAATCCAAGACAAAAAACATGAGCAAATTACTAACCTGAGAGTTTTTGAATTGTTAATTTTATTTAAAAAAAATTTTTTTTTGGGAAAATGAACAGCAAGTCCACAATTTATATATAGTAAAAACAATAAATCATCTCAATTTTTAATTTTCCACCGCTGATGATAAATACTATGAGCAAAGTTTGACAATATAAAGTTTTAATTCAATTAGCTTAACTATGTCAGTCGGGCGAGGGGAGGGTGGAGGGGAACATAGGTGTGGGATAAAGGTACAAAGGAAAAGAGTAGATGGAAAGGTGGTTTAAGTTATCTAGTTTGAGAGCGGCCGTGTAATGGATTTTAGTTTTATATCACTATAAGTTGAGTTAAAAATGTCAATTTGGTAATAATTTAAGTTAATTTTTAAGAAATATGTTATTTATTGTAAATAATTAATAGTACCATGTATAGTGGTCTCAACCGGCGACTGGGGCAATGCTTGGCGTGTGGGTGTTTGGATGTAAATTCACCTGCATATTTATAAGTCTGAGACATTTTTCACCTCTTTTTATACGATGACCGCTGTTGCATAGCGTTAGGAGCTTTGACTGTGGACCATTCGGCCCAATTCATGTCTTTATAACTTCCCTGACTTGTACCAATATTTTTCACTAACTAAACTTAAGCCTTAATACAAAATTGAATTAAGTATGGTTGATGGAAAATAAAGTAACTGAGACCAAGGCTCGCTATGAGTTTCTACTCATATTTTTAATGTTGGGTTGTGATGGGATATGAGCGAGGAAGGAGATATGGACATATAAATGTTGAAATCACCTGACTATCGAGATTTAGTCAAAGAATATTATAAGATTAAGCATATTTTTCCACAAAACGGTAGGTATTGCGAATTTCGTATGAAGGAGATTCGGGTAAGAAACGGTATAATCCATTAAAAGGGTTTAAGTTTAGGGTATCCTAAAAATATCCAGGTAGCATTCTAAAAATAGAAATCTGTATCTTGCGAGCTTACACATTAAAAGTAAATTCTATTAAAAAAATATATATTATAGTTGTTTTCATCGTCCCAAAATTTCTCAATGTATATATGTAAATAAAAAAAGTTTATGAGGTAACAAAAATGTTTCATTTGTCTACTCGTACATACTAATTAATTATTTACCATTCAGACCCACAGTCCTTTTAAAATGACTTTGAATATTTCCTAAACTATAAATTAATTTTATTTTAAATATGCAAATAATTTCACTACACACAATATAACATTAATTTATTTTTTTATCTAAAGAAATTAAATTGGGTGAGAAAGGTATAGTAACAGATAGAGTAACTAGCAGTTGAAGTTACCCACCACTTTCCCACCCCGGTATACGCAATTTATGGTTACTACTTCAGGGTGCACGTCAAGGACTGTAATTGTTTTTAATTAAATGAATCCCTAAATTTTAATTGACTCTAAACTCTCAATTATCCCTGCACAGCTTAGTTGCAAATGCACATTAAATTAGTTAGTACAGATACTTTCATCAGCAAAATATAGTCCTCAGTTGCTCCTTCTGTCGATATTCGGAGTAATCCAAGATGGAATGCGGGAGTGCATTATCTAAAGATATTACCAGGGCAAAGACCAGCCAACCCTTTTCTTTCTCATCTCTTTTTTCCCTCCACATGTTACTTGTCCAATTTTTTCTTCAGCTTCACAACATACCCCAAATTGAGCACATGTTGAGTTTTTTCAAAACTCAACATGTGCTGAAATTCAATTTTTTCGGAGCAGTTTCGTTACTTTACACTGCTTTGAATGTAAAAGAGTATATCAATAAAACACGGATATCATAAGATGAAAATAAATACGAGAAACGTAATAAATATTGAAGAACAGTTCAACCGCAAAAAATATTTAAATTTACGGTATATCTGAATATAGGTAAAGCATTTGTTGTGTATGGAAAAAAAAATATTCCTCAATTGAGGCGCTGAGAATCACAGAGGCTTATACACCCTTTGAGTAGTTTTTAGAAAAATCCTTTTGAAGCTTTTAAGAATTTTGTTAATCCTTCATTTCATCAATCCATTTTGATTTCGCTGATGTCAAAAAAAACTTAAGCGACAAAAAATTAATTTGTAATATTAAACGAAATATTAAACTTTTCTTGGTTATTGATTTATTTAAGTAACGATATAATGCGCACTGAAAACCCACGTTTTTACTGACGTTAATATTTCAATAATATCTCAAATATTAACATTTTTTCTAACATTTCACCCCTGTTCTCATTATGGTTTAAAATGCTAAAAAACTGCGTTTTTTTACAATTATTAATTTCGTTTTCATTTGAAAACAATACGAAAGTAATTTAATTTAATTAAATAAAAACTTTTCCAAAAAGTAAAGTTTAATTAGAATGAATAAAATATAAATTATCCTATAATTTGAGAAAAATAAGGAAACTAACTTGATTTTTTCGGTTCATCATTTGATGCCGGTTGTAGGGTTTCTTCCTGAATATGAATATTTCAGAGGTTCATCATTCTATCTACACGTGATTGTCGAGTAGTGAAACTCATGTTTTACTAACAAAAATCGTTAAATATTAAGGCACCAAAGTTCACCAACTATTAGTTCATACTAATTAGGCCGTTGAGTTCCTATGGCACATACTTTATTACAGATTCCGTCTATGCCATACAATTAATATGATGTCTTCAATATTGACTGTTGAGTCTATGCGGCACGAAGATATTACAGTTGTCTATAAAACTTGAGTCAAATGGCGCTTAAGCCTGTCTGGTTCTTAGCGCCTTAATTGTGGATGCCATGCCAACACTGGTTTCAGGTAGTTGGGACTCTTTTTGTGATATTTGCGATAGATTTACGCACACTACCGAATTATTTAATTTTAATACGTAATATCATTATTATTATTTTATGTAAAATACCTTCCTGACCACCCAGTAAACAAATATTTCACGTACTTTAATAATAATTGAGACGTGTCTTGTGTCACCAAGGCGCCAGCCGCGTAATTCCTTTCACGCTGGTGTCATAAATCTTTTCCTGGTATTTTGTTCACCCATAAAATGTTTTTATAAAGTAATTTAACTTCGATGTAGTACTGTGGGTTGTGAAACGACCGATTTCTATACAAAATTGATCCTGAATAATGTTTTCCGTGCAATAAACATAATATTTCACAGATAAGTGCAATATGGAAGAAGGTCAGATATTTCAACCTTTACGATTTTAAGAGGAACGGATACCCAACCTGTTTCATACAAAACTTAATTTTGGATTTGAGGCCATAATACTCACCTAAATCTAATGATATTTTTTATCAAAAAGGTGAAGTAAATATCTAGTACCATTAGAAGTCTTTTTTTAAAGAAATCGAATTTTAGAGATTTCAGAGGCAACTTTACCAATTATTTGGGGGCTAATGGTAATGGTAAAAAAATGTCTACTACAAAAATGTTAAATAAAAAAATAAAAGTGTTCAAATAAGTATTTTGATGGACTTAAAATTTAAATAAAAAATTGGAACACAAATTTTCCGTACATAATTTAAAATATCATCCCTAACACATGTTTTGTTTAAGATGTTTTATTTTTTAAATTTTATTTTATATATTCATATTTACAAAACATATATGACATTTTAACAAAAATTACTATAAACCCGCAAATAATTTTCAAAGTTGCCTATAAAATCATGAAAAATTAATTTATTTAATGGCCCATGTTTCATAATTTAAAACAAACACGAATGAAATACTTCGAATCCATACTAAATATTTACTATACTCGTACGTTTATTTAAAAAAAGATCTTTCAGCTTGGGTGGGTATTTTGGCCTCAAATCCAAACGTAAGTTTTGTTTGAAACAGGGCGCGGAGCCGTTCCTCTTAAGTATTTGATTTACTTGATCGTGCTTTGTCTCTCTGGGGCATCCCGAACTTAATTTTCCACCCACTCGTGCGTCATATACATTCTCCTGAAATTTATTACTCCATCCACCCCTTTTACAAATTGTCCAAACCATTTAAGCATCCCTTTCGTACATCCTTTATACTAGGGGTGGCCACACTAGGAGCAACATGTTGATAAAAAAAATTGTGGCGATCGACTGATATCGCTTGTAATTATATCGTGAAATAACAATAAAAACCCAATTACAAATCGAACATGTACATGTATTTTGAAAACAGATATTTTATATATACGAAAAAAAACGGTACAAAAAATCATGACAATAGTATAATTATGCATTTTAGTAGTAAAAAGGAGAAAATCAAGGAATTAACGGATTTTAAGAGGTGGAACGTTGGAGTAATTGTGACTCGTTTGAATAAGAAATAGTACAATAGATAGGTCCGCGATCGACCAAAAAATTCCTTCGCGTTCGACCAGTGGATCGCGATCGACGCACTGGCTATCCCTGCTTATACTATGCCACAATCAGGGTCTCGATTCCGGTTCTTTTAGGATAATACATTGTACTTATCCTTAGGTTTAAATTATTTTTGCCTAACTGCGGTTCCAGTTCTCTCGGATGACAACTGTGATTTAGAGAATGACGTTGTTTTAAAGCATCTATACTTGCTTTATTTATAAGTATTGACTTTAAATAATATCAGCGAGTATTTTGTCGAATTGCAATACTATTAAATGAACCGAATGATGAAAATTGCGATGTTTGTAAAGTACATATGGCAAAAACTCGGAATATCAATATGAATAAAAGTGATTTAAATATTAAAAATTATAAAAAAATTACAAGTGTTAAGTACCTATGATAATATTGTGATAATTAAATCACAAATGCTTAAGAAAATTCAAACAGCGTGTAAAAAATTGGATTAAAATTAATGATAGGGCCTTTACCGGTGCACTCACCCAAATTCGAAATTATTATTTAACCATTTACGGAACATATAAGTGTATATTCATAGGTATTATACAATAATATGTAAAATTACTGCCTCAACACAGGCTAGCCTACTAGCCCGGGTTATGTGAAACCTCAACTGAATGCATAGTTATGCATTTCTGTTCTTTACATATTACCTACTGTTATTATATTATTTTCTATTTTCCTTTTTATATATCTACTTTATAAACCACTGTACACTTATATTATTATTATACATGTATTTTACTTATAGGTAAACTTAATTACAATAAAGATCTATATTATTATTATTATTTTTATTGACATGGAATCGGAACCGCAGTTAAGCAAATTGTCTTATTCTTGAAAAGAACCGAATTTGGGCCCTAATAACTCATTTTCTATTACGTTTCTATTTGCTTTGTATATAAGTGTAGGTACATTAAAGTTTTTTTTTTTATTGTATAATATTAATTACATACAGTGGGAACTTGTACCCGCTAAGCCACTGCAAGTAGCTTGTCAGCAGGAGTTTTGTTTTATCAATATTATGTAATACAACAATAAATTACAATCATCATACAAATGTAGCGCAAAATTAGAACAATATAGGTGCATGCATGTTGTGATCAATGTATACAAGTAAAAAATATGAAAACAGCATAACAGTTTTATTATATAGATACTAGACTCCAATTACATAATATCGATTTAAATAATATTATAAAAATATTGAAATATCATCAAGTATTAAACAAATTGAGATATTAAAAAAAAAAAATGCACGTTGTGATCAATGTACACAAGTTGATTTTTTTAATAATTTTAAATATGATAACAGTAGAACAGTTTTGTTATAGTAATAACAGACTCCAATTACATAACATCAATTTAATAATATTTTTAAAATATCAAAATATAAGCAAGTACCACACATGTTGAGAAATACAAAAACAGTAATACAGTTTTGTTACAGTGAGGATAGACTTAATATAATAGTAACACTGAAATAATTTTAAAGATTCCCGCAGCTATTAAGTAGATATACAATTAAGGAGACCATTATATTTGTTCAATATACAATGTAAGAAAGAGCAAAATAGCGTAAATACAGCCGATATCAAGGAGCTATACAACCATGGAGACCGTCATATTTGTTACCATACAATACATAAGGTTACTTTCCAAAACTTTAACATCAGTGAGAATTTCGTCATAGAGCAATTGTTTTTAAGTTCATCTGCCAACTTGTTACATGTAAATGGTACAGTGTATTCAAGGGAGAATTACTCCCTAAGTCAATTTTTAATGGTTTGCATTGATGTCCTTATGACGGTTCCTTCAAAAAATGACGATAATACAAATTGTTGAATAATTATTGATAATATTGGTAGGGAAATATAGGCTCCTATTCTGTCGTGGTAGGTACTTACCCGATGACGACGGTGGGTAGACTTTTACTTATGTCAAACTGTTTTATGCTGAACTGTGTTATTATATCCTTGTAACCAATGGTGTGCATTGCTCTATGATCAAAGGTAGGCTGTGTATTGTCCAACACTGTTATTTGTATGATAATGAAACATCTTCTTAATTTGATATTATGTACCGACTCAAAACTGTAACAGTATAATAAATTGAATGCTCGCATTACACGGAGTGATTAGTTTCGTATAACAGGCGTCTGCCTAGTTAGAAACTAATGTTAACAGGGCTGGTTGCGCCGGTAACGGTTCGACTTGGATAGCTTTATAGTTGATTTGCATAATAAAATGCATCCTTATAAACCTACCCAATTGTAATCCATACCTAGTCCATCAACTTTATCCCTATCATTGTCCGCTGTGATTTCGTTCACTACGCATTCATTCGCACTCGCAACCTGTCCCAATATTTGTATTGTGTTTGTAACCGCCGCGATCTATCAGATTGTGATCCCGCCGCAGATGAATATCGTCTGTGTTATTATGTTGAACTCTTATTATTTATTTATGTTCTGAGTGCATCGACAGCCGAAGAAGAGGCTTGTGGAGAAATAAGGGTCGGGGGTAAGTCTTTGGATCCCATCTTACCCTTCCTATTTTACCCCCCGTATATTTGAGTAAGTCAAATGTAATTATTTAAATGGTGATAACGTTAATTTTATGAACCAGCGTAAGCATAAAAATGGTCATTCGAGTCGGACAATTTCGTTATCATATTTGTATTATAAATTTTAATTGTTATCACCGCAATAACAGTAAATAGCTAACACATTTTATTCACACTTGTATTGCAGTTTATCCTCGACTCACCTATATTTTATTCATGTTTATATTTGTCTCAATTCTATACATTGATGTTTTTTGTATCAAATGTATTAAATGCATAAATAAATAGTAATTTGGAAACCAATCATCTATTGGTATAAATAAAGGTTTAAAATTTTTACATACAAATACAACCGGTTTACAATTAGACAAATTTGAAATTTTTAAGAAAAGTATTAATAGTCAATTAAATATAATTAATAAACAAATATTTTTTTTAAATAATTATATCTTGAATTTATTTTCATATCAATATTAATAATAAGATAATTTCTTTTTTTAATTTCAAATACAAATTTGTTATTCAATGTTTTATAATAACCTACTTTAATCAATTTTTGTTTATGTTTATAATGCGTCTATTCTTACATTATTGTTTTCTATGTTTATCATTTGTTTATACTTGACATTATTATTTTGTAGTATTCTGTATATTCCTGATGAGGAAAGCTTCGCTTTCGAAATATGTTGATATGTATATATTAATAAAGTGGTGATTCTTAGGCCATTTTACATTAATTTATTAATAATGACGCCACAAAGTGAACACCAATCTTTTGAAAAAAATTATAAATAATTTTTCGTTGATTGTTGTGGCCATCTGAATAAATGGGCCTACAAGTTCTTACAAAATTATTGGAAATAATACAATTTGTTTAAACAGCTGTAATTTTATTTTAATATCATAATTTTTATTATTTGGCTCGTTTTTCTTGGTTTACCGATAAAATAACATATGTACGAAGCGGCACACTTTTTAAAAGTGATATAGCATAGTTAAAAACTGACCCGAAAGCTTAATCTCACCACGCATTCTACTGCTTATCACAATGTGTTTAAATAGCACGGCTAGGCGCCAGATTGTTGAGGAAAATGTCCAATATTCGGTAACATTTTTGATATAATTGTCTGTGACATATTAATATAGATCCGGCTTTGCGCTCACAACTGACATATTCAGAAATGAATTGGGCTCTTAAGTGTTTGAAAACCCACATTCACTTAACCAAAATAAGGTGTTAATTCCATTTCACTGGAGCCATCGATCGAACCATTAGCATTCCTCGACTGACACATCGGCACATCGGGTCACATGCTCAGCGAGGTTTCCAGCTGGATTTCACTATCTCCATCACTAGCCATAGCTAAGTCTTCTTCAATCAATAGATCTAGAGATTTTAGGGTTGGTAACCCGGGATGGGCGTAACAAAAATCATGTTATTTACACGAGTTTATTAAACAACAACAACAATATTCCAAACTATGTTGTACTGCGTTCCAGAGCTGTTTCTCGCAGAATTGCACCAGTGTGGCAGGAATTACCAACTGCCCTCTTCCTTATCTACTCGTCTTTCCCACCCCCTTCAGCCTAATAACCAGTGGCCTACAGTCCATAAAGGCTAGGTAGGAAAAGCAACCACAAATAGAAAGTAAAAGACAATAGAATTTGTTAAATTAATGATTTTTACTTTAATAAATGAATTAAAAATTACTTTGTAATCACCACTTTATTAATATATACATATCAACATGTTTTGAAAGCGATGCTTTCATTATCAGAAATACACATAGTACTAAGTAATAGTATTAGTATTCTGTATATTCCTGATGAGGAAAGCATCGATTTCGAAACATGTTGATATATATATATATATTAATAAGGTGGTGATTACAAAGTAATTTTTAATTCATTCATTAATAATGACGCCACAGAGTGAATACCAATCTTTTGTAGAAATTATAATATTTGCTTTATTTGAAACCACTCCAGCTCCCCTCTTCAGGATTCACAATTAACCTACTAAAAAGAATGACAAGTGTAGACAAATAATAAGAAAATAAAAGTAGACAAATTAAAAACACAAACCAAAAAAAATATAAAATTGATGAAAGTAGGCAAGTAATTAAATAAAGTGTAAAAATAATTGAGTTATTTTTTATAAAATATTAATAAAGAAATAAATAAATATTAATTTTGTATTAGAAATTATTTTTATTATACAAAAAAGAAAATATCATGTAATGGAAACAAAATAATGAGAGTTATTATTATTAAATTTATATTAATAATATTATAAATGTAGATATTTATATGAAAATCAATTTATAAGCTAATTATTTAAAAAATATATGACCCCACAAAGTTATTACTCGTATACTTTTACAACATTTAAAGAAATCATAAAATTTATTTTTAAATGGGCAAATTTCTATTAGATAGGTAAGAACTCATACACTCATTTATTCAGATGATAGTAAAATGGCCGTTTTCAAATATTACACAATTTTGTTCATTCCCGAACCCGAATTTTCACACAGCTTACCTTTGGTCATACAGGAATGCAGGACACTGCTATCAAAACACTCCAAATTGATTTAGTCCCATTGAATCTGGCAGTTTAGACTTATGTTTGTTATCACTCTTCATTTTGCAAAAATTTGGTGCACGTAGGATGGGCATTTTGTCCGCACATGGGTCCTAATTGCAATTGTGGGACTATGTTGTGACTCTGTGGAGAACGAGAGGGGAGATAAATGGGGAAGTGGAAGGTGGGGAAGTTTAATGCCATACTCGCGCATCTAGGTTCCACTCTGACTTTAATATTACCCATTAAATATAATGGGATACCGCCTATGTCTTACCAGTATAGGCTGATAAATGAAAAGGGGAAACTTAGCAAAAATTGAACTAGATCGGTCATACGATTATAGTAGAGATGGCCAGTACGTCGATCGTGATCTACTGGTCGATCGCGAAGGTATTTTTGGTCGATCGCGGACCTATATTCTAGTCAAAACTACTCGACGTTCCATCTCTTGAAATCCGTTTGTTCTTGTTTCTTCTCCTACTCTACATATCAAATCACTTACAACTTGCTATTGATGTTCAGTAAATATCGTTATCTTTCTCTGAGTGCACGCGTATGTATGTCATTGGAGATATTGCGTACGTTATTTTTTATATGTATGAAACATTTGTTTTCAAAATATATAATTATATTCGAATTGTAATTTGTTTTCATATTGTTATTTCATAATTTAATTACAAACGAAATCTGTCGATAGCCACAATTTTTTTAATCAACTATTCGCTCCTAGAAAAAAAGTGTGGCCACCCCTGGATTATAGGTGAAATAATAAGTAATCAAAACGTACATTTATTTTTTGTTGATTCATTTTTATTAAGGCGCCTCAAAAATATAATGAAAGGAAGTATTCATTTGCCGGTTGTTTGGTTTGATGCTGTTGGAAGGCTGTATTTTTTAACAAATTGGCTGGGGGCAGCAGTTCGGGAAGACTTTGCTTAGATCTACTTCGGTCAATCTGCAAGGAGCTTGAACTGCTATTTTACTGCATCTGAAACAAGCAACCGTAATATTTAAATATAAATATTTTTTATTATTATAAACCGAAAAATACATAACTACATACTAATTAATTTAATAAATTTTACACTAACCATAAGAAAATACATACAGAAATAATAATTTATGTATTAAAAATTAAAAAAAAAAAAGATTTGGTGTAAACCACCTCACTAGGCTGAGCCTGTTCCGAAGTGGTAAACTTTAAAATAGTTTTGTATCCTAAATTATAAAGAAATGAGATTAAAAAAAAAATGTGGAAAAACGTGAAAAATATAGCGTGAAGTTTGTTGTTATTTTGTAGAAGTTTTGGGAAATGGGAGAAGAAATAGGAAAAATAGAGAAAGATACAGTCGTATAATTTGTTGTTATATTGTAGACGTTCGCAATTGCAATGAAAATAACCACAAATACGTTTTATTTTTCGTCAACCGGTTTTGCTTGTCTCAAGCTTCGTCAGGGCAAATATAGTAACTGTTATCTCCCTCTAATGTTTTGTTCTCTTTTCTCTCTCTTTTGTATTCTATCGATTTCACTCCATTGCATTCTGTAATTATATATAACCATAACTATGTATTATTCTTTTGTTATTATATTTGCCCCGAAAGCAAGCTTGAGCTAACCGAAACCGGTTGGTGAAAAATAAAATCTATTTGTGGTTTATAACAAAGTATTTATTTTATTTAATATGACGTCAAACGACAAAGTGATTGCTTCTAATGAAAATATTATTTTTACTTTTAAATTATTATTATTTTTTTAATTTAAAGTGAATCATATTTATTAATGTTATTCTTAGACTCTGCAAGTGGTATATATATATAAGTAGGATTTAAATAACAAAATTTTCCATTATATTAATTAACACACATCTCAGAATCAACGTATATTTCGAGTGCGTTCATTCACTCCTACATAACATAAAAGTATAACTCAGTACTATAGTATGAAATGTCTTTAAACATTATTAGTAAGTCATTTGTCGCAGAATAATGCTATTAAATGAACCGAATTAACGAAATATCGATGTTTGTAAAAGTACCTATTCTAAAAGCCTGAAATTTCAGATAAAGGATATTAAATTATACAAATTATTTTAATTTCTAAAGTGTAAAGTAAGAAATAATAAAATACACGCGTTAAGCATGAGTGACACATCTTTTATTTTTAATAATGCTGTGATAATTAAACCGCAAATTTCTTTAAAAATGTTTTGTCACTGAATCGCAGTTAGGCAAAATGTATTTAACCCTAAAGAACCGGAATCAGGCTGGATTCCTTCGAAATGAAAGTATAATAACCAATGAAATAATAAATAAGATGATAATATTGCGTTACCCTTCAATGACGAGGTCATATTTATTATCGCTTAAAACGGACTCGCAAACCATGCGTTCACAATTCCTGGGGACCGGGTATCCTTTTCCAAAGTCAAGCACCATGCTGTATTTCTCTATGAAACACTTGTTGGGATAGGCTATGGAAATAAAATACAAACAAAACATGAGAATACTAATAAGTCATTTAAAGTATTACGATAATCACATCAAAGCATTTATATAACATATTGTTCTATTTTATTAATTAACACACGTTTCAGAATCAAAGCGTGTTTAGAGTGCGTTCAGTCACATTAGTTAGGGTTAGTTTTCTATAGCATAGAAATCAGTATAATTTAACGATAATAAACCATATCTATAGAGGGAGAAAGCACAACATTTTCAATTTACTATGTTTTTTTAGGGGGAGAGGGATTCAGAGAGGGATTATTACGCTATACGATAAAGTTAATCAAATCGGAAATATGACCTTTTCTGACCGTCCTAAGCATGTTTCACAAACTATTAAAAACATTATTAAAAAGCGTAGAAAAATAAATGCCTTCCTTTCCTGGTATTTTTTTTTGTAACTTCAAAGTTATTATAATTTCTTCAAAAGATTGTTATTCACTTTGTGGGAAAGATTGTTATTCACTTTATTCACATTATTAATAAATTAATTGAAAAATTACTTTGTATTCACCATAGATATCAACATGTTTTGAAAGCGGTGATTTCTTAATCAGGAATGTTTAAAACACTACAAAATAATAATGTCAGGTATAATAATTAATAAATAATCAAATATTTTTTTAAGAATAGCTATCTCTGACGGCCTCCATGGTCGAGGGGTAAGGCTCTCGACTGCGAATCCGAAGGTCGCGGGTTCAAATCCCGGCGTGCGAAAGTAAATTTTATTTAATTTATTTGTGGTGTTTCACAATTAATTAATTAAAAATAATATATAGTATATTTGCGCACGTTCCAGGGTGGAAGATACTCTCAGTATTGCCCTGGTGAAAGACCACCATTCAGAATTGAAACGTTGCCTGAAATAGCCTTTAGCCGTGTTTGATGACCAGATCTGAATAGCCAGGTATTTACCCACCTTCCTCTTTCCCTTCTCTTTCTTCTCCCCAATACCTTCAGCCTCACAATATTCCCCAATCGGGAATGCCATAGTCTCACTGGCTCCAGACGGTTGGGAGTAGTTGGGACTCTTGTGCGGTATTCATATAAAAATAAATATCTTGTATTTATTTTCACATTATAAATGATTAATAATAAAAATTATCTCGAATATAAATTTGTTATTCAATGTTTTATAATATTTTTTTATTAACATTTTTGATTTGTTACTTACCTACTTTAATCAATTTTTGTTTATGTTTATAATTAGTCTGTTCTATGTTTATCATTTGTCTATAGTATATGTATTAATAAAGTGGAGAATACAAAGTCATTTTTTAATTTATTTATTAATGTTATTATTTATGGAAAAATTAAACTACACCCCACACTTTTGTTTTTAAATTTATTCTCGGAAATTTAAAGATAAACCTTTAAAGTTTTTTTTTTAAATCAAACATTTAAAAAAATTTCGTAAAACATGCATAGGACGGTCAGAAAAACGCTATATTTCTGATTTGTTTTTATAAATGCCAAGCTTATGTAAAATTTAAAAATATGTACGTAACAAATATTCTTCACTTTAAAAACATAATGTTTATCGTATAGGATAATAATAATAATTCCGAATTTAAATATAATCCATCTCCGGCATCCCTCTCCCCCTTAATGCATTTATTACCTATTAAATCTGCAAACTCTTTTCAGATTCATGAATAAGAGCACTATGGAGAAATGTCATTCGGTGTAAATGAGTTAATATGATTACTTCTCAGACCGGTTATTCTGTGTTGTTTTCGTCACTATTGTTGGACCGAAAATTTCGCAGATATTCATTTCAGAGAAATTACATAATTTATAGAGATGCTTACGAAAATGTCACTTAACGGTTTAACAGTTAACAGTAGTTAACATATTCTGACTATGATATGCGAAATCAAAAGAATCTCAATTTTTTTTCAAATTTATAAATTGTCTAATTGCATAATTTGGAAAAGCCACACGAGTTTCTGAAAGAAAACTGTTATACTATTATTCTTCGATTCTGCTTGTTAAAGCAAAGCTGAAATATGTATTATAAATTGTGTAATAATAATGCCATTTTTATAAGCATTCCCGTTGAAAATGTATACTACTACAACACATTGACAAAATAATGAGCAATAGGAGTAAAAAATATTTATGCACAAAAATAAAACTAGAATTTCTCAAATAAACACACTGGGACACAATTATGGATCAAAAAATTTAATTTGTTAAAAAAAAACACCATTCAACTAAAGCCTTATTATTCATGATAGATTTTCTGCCAAACATTAATAGTTAAAAATAATCCTGATAATAATATTATAATATCTTACCGGCATTGACGGGAACAAAATCACGACGAATGTATGCATTCGACTCGATCACCAAGAACGTCGCCAAAATGAAAAATAGGAACTTGAATTGCATATTTATATTTTTAAAATTTAATTTTTAAGTAATGTATAAAAAATTAAGTAAACTTTCGTGCAGAGAGGGAAGAATTCACAGACTAACGATTATTGAGAAAATCATTAGTATTTATAATGAAACGTACTGATAAGTGGAGTCACACGATGCAGGTACGTACTTTGCCCGGTTCTAATGACTTCTAGTATGAAGACAAAAAAAAAAATTCTGTAAAAATTTCAATATATTTACAAAACAATATTCTGTAATAATAACAATGACAAATGTCACTGAAAGCATTTACACATTATTAATTATGATTATTATTTATAGAAGTCCATTGAATTTATCGTTAAATAAAACAAACACTGTTACCACGAATATATTTTATTTTTAGCTTAGCCCATGTTTCGTCAGAGCAAATATTAGAACTGAAGAATAATAAAGAGTTGTCGATTATATCTAGTTTCTTTTAATTATGTACTTACGTTTAATTATTATAATATAAATCAAGTAGTCTATTTACCATTAATAAGTGATCTTTCTTGTATAAATATTGTAGGTTTATCTCTCTTTAATGACTTCATCCTGTTCCCATTAGACTGTTGTATTTACTGTCCATTATTATTAATATATGCTAATGTTGTCTCCCGCTTACACTTAAAACTTTTCTATTGCTGTCTCCCTCTAATATTTTGTTCTCTTTTCTCTCTCTTTTGTATTCTCCCTATTTTAGTCGATTGTATTCTGTAGCTATATGTAACCGATAACTTTGCATTATTCTTTAGTTATTATATTTACACGAAGCTTGAGCTAAGCGAAACGGGTTGGCGAAAATTAAAATATATTCGTGGTTTATAACAAAGTGTTTGTTTTGTCTAATATGATGTCAAACCACAAAGTGATTGCTTCTTATGAAAATAACCATTTCATTTCTATTTTCAAGTAAATCAAATTTAATAATGTTATTCTTAGGCTCCGCAAGTAGTTTAGTTTTTATTTTTTATTATTGTGACAGCTGTTTCGGCATTCAAAGTCATTTTTAAACTGTGCTTAGGCCTCATTAAGGTGACTTATTTATATAATTTTTTATCACCGACTTCACTGAAAAATACATTAAAATTCATTCTATATTGATTAGTCGAGGCTTCATGAATTCATTGGCTCGAAGGCCGTGAATTAGGCTTGTAGGAAAAACTGTTATAATCATGAAAATATACAACACAAATTGCATTAAATGCACAATAACATTAAAATGTGTATGATAATTGTTATAATTGATTGAATACGGGCTCTTTTCTAGCCTACTTTCTAAGTATACTGACAATTTTTTTGGTTTCTCTAATGGATCATTTAAATTATTACAAGCAAGGATCTTATACCTATTTCAAAAGCGCAGTCTCCAAGCTTAGTGTTTGAATAACACGTTATTGTTTTTTGCCATAAAGTTTTTATTTTAAATGATTTAATAAATTAAATTATTCAACAAACAATAATAATACAGCGTATATATATATTTTTTGGATCGAATAAACAAGTCCCATGACTGAAGAACAAAGAAGTCTTTTAAAAAAAACTTCAACAAATAAATTGCTACGTACAAAAGTCGTCTTAGTTGTATGTGGAAAGTTATGATGGTTTTTTAATGCATAAACTTAATAATTGAATATAATTGTTTCATAGTCATTAAATTCGGAACATTAAAAACAGAATGCAGAAGTTTTTTAAAAATGTTTGAATTTAATAATAATTTGTTGTACATTTATATAAACATAGGTACAAAGGTTATAAATTTTTTTTATTTTTTTATATTCAAATATATATGTATTTTAGTATATAAATATAAATCTATATATTTTAATACGTGTATATAAATTTATGTATATTGTATATATAGCGAAAAATCCTACACAGGCAAGGCCAGTACGTGGGTATAATAGTTAGTGGCAGTAAAAAAAAATACTTTTTTTTAATGGCATAATTTTTTTATATGGATTTACTCATATACATACATATACTCGTATATCTATATTCCTTATATCTATCTATATCTTTGAAAGTTTACAAATTTAGCGAGTTTTTACTTAAAAATAACAACTGTATAATACAAATAAGATCGTAAAAGACAATATGGTAAGATAAAATGAAATATAAAAAAATTTGCTTGTTTATATTAATATTTTTTTAGTTTTGATGGGAACTTTAAGTTTAATTTTAAATACTGTTTTTATTTTATGGTAAGAGGACTGGTTTTATGGTGGAGTCGCAATAGGTACAAATAAGTCATCGTACTTAGACTCCACATTGATTGAGCGAATTATATAATTTAATAAAACTGGAAATTTTATTATTGTCAACGAGAGGTCAAACAGTGTCCATTTACTAAAATACACATTGATGGTATCGGGACACCATATTAAGATTGTAAACAATATTTCTAGGAGACTATCAAACAAAAATGGGTTCATACAAAATTCGATAAAAAAAAACTGCGTACGTGGTTAGGAACATCAACCATCATTAATCATCACACAACCGCCAACTATTTCAGACTGGTAGATACTCTCAGTATCGCTCTACTGAGAGGCCACCTATTCATGAAAATTAAAGTAAAAATAATGATATAATATATAACATTAGGTATTAATGTAAAATAAATAATATTATTATGAATTTTTTACAGAATCGTAAAGTTATTTAAGCGCATTGGTTATTTTGATCATGTTATGTTTTACTTTAGTTGGATTTTTATTTATGTTACTGCATTACCCTATATTAGTTATGTGCTCATAATTACCTTTGTTTTTCACCAACTACCTACATAATGTAATTTTTTATACATAACTGTAATTATAGAGATATTGATTTTATAAAAATAAAAATAAATAGTATAAATCCACAGTTTTGGCATAAATAAATAAATAAACATGGGTTCCTGACCCAGGTTCACTCCTTTCTTTCTTCAAAAAACCCTCCATACAGCATCCCCAAAGATTACAAAGGGAAATAAATTTTCTTGGGGCTCCAAAAAAGGACTGATTATCATCCTAGTAAAAAAACTACCATTCAGAATAGAAACATTGCTTGAAATGGCTTTGGTCGTGTTTCTTAACCAGATCTGAAGAGCCAGATACTTCCAAATCTACCCTTTCCCATGTCTTTCCCCCATTCCTTTCAACCTGCACAACATACCTTAAGTAGGTCCCGACCGACTATAGACATTTTTTACTCTTGTGCGGAATTCACATGATATATCGCTATCCATTATTTTTAAATAATCAAACGTTTCTTTAAAGTAGCTGTCTCTTAAATTTATTTTCATATTAATATTCATAATTAAAATAATTTCTTTTTTAATCTCTTGTATAAATTTGTTATTCCATGTTTTATAATAATTTTTACTATAATTTTTTATTAACATTTTTGATAAATTACTTAGCTACTTTTGTTTTTTACAATCAATTTTTGTTCATGTTTACGGTTTACGCGTTCTATGTTTATCATTTGTCTGTAATTGACATTACTATTTTTAGTATTCTGTATACTATTTATGAAGAAAGCATCGCTTTCGAAACATGTAGATATGTGTATATAGGGTGGTCCAAATTTTTTTTTTTATTATTTTTCATCTGACCGCTCCGTGAATTTGTTACATGTATTCATAGTAATAACATAGTAAAATTTCAGCGAGATGGCTCAAGTAAAAAGGGGTGCTCAATCGAGTGTTGTTTTTGAAATTTTTGTGTAAAATGCTTAATTTGTACTTTTTAATATATTATAACAAAACTAATATAAAACTTTTTTCCACTTAATTTTATTTGACTGTAACCAGGTTCAGCCTCTCAAGACCATCTTCAGGCTTATATACACAAATATGGGGGAGGGTAAGAGGGGTGGTCTACAAGGATTTTATTCGAATATGTGGGTTTTCTTACAATTGTTACTAAGTGGTCTTTGGCTGTCTAATTTCTAATTATTTTGGTTTTTTCCAGTAGGCATAATTACCTCGGGCTTGTAGCTTTACTTCAATATTGTTTGGGAAAAACCTTACAAGTATCATGCATTATCCGAATACAACTCCAATATAAAAGAAAAATTTGATATTGACTCTCCATTAGTAATTCATTGGGACGGCAAACTGATGACCGATATAACTGGCAATAAGAAAGTAGAGCGCCTTCCGATTCTTGTCTCTGGTAATGGTTGTGAAAAACTATCAGGAGTACCTAAACTTACTGCAGGAACGGGGGAACAAATATCTGATGCTGTTTTTGACACAATGCAACAGTGGAATGTCACAAATAAAGTCCGGGCTATGAGTTTTGACACTACTGCTTCTAACATCGGTGCCAAAAAGGGAGCTTGCACTCTTTTAGAAGGAAAGACAGGATGTGATCTTTTGTGGCTTGCTTATCGTCATCACATATTTGAAGTAATGCTTTCAAAAATATTTACTCTTTGTTTTGGGCCATCAAGCTCTCCTCAAATCCCACTTTTCAAAAGATTCAGCGATATTTGGGAAACATTTCCGAAGGAGGACTATGATTGTCTTGACCTCGATAAGAACGCAGAACAGTTCGCTGAAAATACTCTTGAGAGTCTTACAACCGCTCTATCTAGAGATAATCAAGTTCGTGATGATTACGAAGAGCTAATAAAGCTCACCATGATTGTTTTGAACAAACCTCCTACGAAGATACATTGGCGCGCTCCAGGTCCGATTCATCATGCTCGTTGGATGGCGAAATTGCTGTATGCTTTGAAGATTTTTCTCTTTAGAAATAATTTACAAGCATTTAAACTAACCAAGGGAGAAGAAAAACAAATTGTTCGATTTGTTAGTTTTGGTGTGCTCATCTACACCAAAGTTTGGATCGAAGCGCCTTTGGCAGCAGATGTGCCAGTAAATGACTTACTACTTTGGAAGAGCTTAAAATTGTACGAATCCATTGATTCCGAAATCAGTATAGCAGCTAGGGATGTCTTAGAGCGTCACTTATGGTATTTGTCAGATGAACCACTTGCATTTGCCTTGTTTTCTGACAAGCTGTCTGATGCTGAGAAACAGGCCATTGTTCAAAAAATAAATTCTGATGTCGGTAATCGTTCAGTACGAGGTGACTCTGCTAAGCTTTCCTCAGAGGTCACATTAGATGCTTTTGCAACACAAAGAACGTTGAAAACACTCTTAGTTCTTGAAATCAAGGACTCTTTTTTGCAATTACCTCCTGAGACTTGGAATGACAATGTTGATTACCTTCAAGGCAAAAGCTGCGTCACAAATTTGCGTGTTGTTAATGATACAGCGGAGAGAGGAGTTAAACTGTTTGAAGATTACAACACGTTACTCACTAAGACTGAAGAAGAAAAGCAATTTTTACTTCACATCGTTGAACAAAATAGAAAAATCGTTTCCACTGAAACATCCAAAAAGGAGTTAACAAACATAGTTTTGAAAGATTGCGACTAATATTATGTTAAGTATTACTTTGTTACAAAATTTTATTCATATTTAATTAATTTGTATACTTATTTGATTAAAATACTTGTAATATTAATAAACCTTAAATTACGTATTTTATTTAAAATCCTGAAATTTTGTCAAAAACTTATAATTCGATGAGCACCCCCTTGTATATAAGATAAGGGGCTGAAATTTTTAACACATCATAGGAATGGTAGGTGTAACAAATCAAGGGTACGGCTACACCTATATTTGATTATTTTTTTTTTACTATATAGGCCTGGACCACCTTAGTGTATATTGATAAAGTGGTGAATACATTTAAGTAATTTATTTAATAACTTTAATGGTTTTTTAAAATGCGGATTACAATATTTTGTTTATTCACCTATTTGAAGTTTTTTTTCTTCATATTTTGTAAAACATAATTACGACGATGAGAAGTGATTTTTCTGATTTGATGTTGATAAATGGCCTTTGTAAATTAAAAAAAAATACGTAATAAATATTTTTCTCTTCAAAAACATTATGTTCATCGTATTACGTCAAAACATTTTCATTTTTTCGAATTAATAAATCACCCGTCTCCGACATTACATCCTCCGCTTTAAGGAATAAATAATAAAATATTCAATATAATTTAATGTTTGCCACTCAGGTATTTCGGTTCATAATCCCTGAAAAGAGTTCGTCCTCGGCCGTTTATGCGTAATTTGAGTAAGGAAAAACCCAATTACAAGTTATTAATACATTTATGACACTTGACTTAACAGGAGATGTTAAGAGTTTTTTACGAAGGTATGAAATATCTAGATCTTTATTATATACTGGGTAATGTGTTTTTTTTTTGGAATAAAGTTATTAAAGTTGGAAATTCATGATTGTCCTTTTGGTGCCATAATTGGTTTGACAGCGAATGTAATGCCTTGTGACGACTATTACTATCTCTAAACAATGAATCAAAGAAACATTCATTTTAAATAATAAAGTTCTCAAAAGTCCCAAAAAAAATTCTTCTTTTGAATATGTAATCTGTGGCTAACCAGAGTGGTATATCTATGAGTTAATCTCAATACAACATTGCGGGTTCAATGGTTTTCATACTTATTTTAAAACGTTATAGCAACAGTTTTACATATTAGATTTCATTCAAATAACTCTCTAAAACTTTCCGGCACTAATAAGACCAAACTGTGCTATTTTCAGCGAAACCAATCGAGTAATTTTCGTGAAAATCGAGGACAGACAGACAGACAAACAATCATTTTTATGTGTTAAGATTTAGGTTATTTTATTCGTCAAATAGGTTATCCGAAGAGATTGAAAATACATATATGTAATATGTATATATATATATTTATTTGTAGTTTAATACATACCAGTGTAATAATCAGAGTAGTAAGTACCTTTCTAACATATTCGAAAAAAATGTATCTAGTAACATTTAAGCAGTAACTTTTTTTTTTCAAATAAATTTACAGAAAAATGTTATTGAAAAACCATATTTACGAAAAAATTGGAAAATATATTTTTTTATTTCTCAAAAAGATGTGTATGATATGCAGATACTACTTAATCATCATTACAGGGGCAATTTAAACAAAATGACATGAAAAGTTTGCAATTACAGGCAGGTTGATGGGGCAGCTCATGTGTCTATATTATATGTATGGTAAGTAACAAAGTAAACGCTTTTTACGAATACTTTATACCATTTTTTAAAAGTGTGTTGTTTTATCCGGTCACCAAATATAACCCACTTAATAATTGCAACAATTTTATTATGATGACACTGCATCGAGTTCAAGAAGACAGTTGCCCCAATATGCTGGATGTGGGAAATTCGATAAGTTAACGACCGCCCGCCGCCGGTCAACTAAATGGAGGAATATCCAAAGATTGACGACGCAGCAGCAGAGTTCAACAGAGAACAAATCCATCTGCTGTGGTATAGGAGAAAACATTTTATGATATAAAAGGCGTTACTTTAATTATTGTAATACATGTGCGGTATATTTGGTGACCGGATAAACCAATAATAATAATAATAATAATAATCGGATGATTTTTATAGCGCCGTTTTTGTGAAAAATCACCTCAAGGGAGCTGTACAAATCTTACTTCCTATTCTTACATTATTTCTATATTACATCTATGACATTTTTTTTTGACAGGCTATCATTACACATTATTTATAGACCATATAAAGAGATGCAGTTAAATTATCAAACTGTATTTATTCCTTACGATATATTGCAAGACGCTAATACAAATGTTAGTAGTTATGTGAAGTTGGGCGGCGGGTGAGGACGGGGGTCGGGGGGACTGATCCATAGGGCCCTCCAATCTTTTGTCTTTGTTGGAGACGCCCCTGGGCGGCGTGACGGGACGCTTGGTGTTGGTCTGCCCGTACGCCAGGTGGCGCTTGTCGGCCGGTTTCAGGGTCTGGAAAGAGCACATCAGCGTATCGTCCATTTATCGCTCCAGCCGGTGGTGTCCTTGTCGGGGTCGGACCACAGCATGTCGCAGAGCAGCCTGGTCGGGCACGTCCGTGGGCCGCATGATGCACCGGATCTGCTCCGTAGACTGGAGGTCAGAACTCAGGTCGCCGTGACAGCAGAAGATCTCAAGAATCTCATCAAATGTCTTTTCCTATTGCGCCTTTCTCGACAGCTACGAAATCTAATTTTACGGGTTGCGGTTGTGGTACAACGTTCAAGGTTATACAACGATATCTTTGCAGCTATTAAAGGGTCAAAAATAACACATTCACCATTATGTTTGAGTTGTGTAGCCCGGTCGTATACGATATTGTTTACAATCACCATAGTTCAAAGAATAACATTGTAAATCATTCACTTCACTAGGCTTTTAACAGGCAAAGGTCTTTTTACAAACCGACCCGATGCTTTTGGGTTAATTTAGAACAACGTGACAGATTTGAAATTAAAATATTTGGGTTTTTGTTTGACTTTTTATTGTAAACTTGATTTAAGCCCGAAACGGCCACAATAAAATTATATGATTTTTATAAATGTAACCTATTGTATTGCGGTTATCTTACGCTATTTTAACAGCTGAAAAACTAAGAGCTTCCCAATATTTCCCAGATAAACCACGAGCGATTATAAAAAGCTGCCGGCAGCTACGAGAGCGCCAAGCACACTTTTTAACAGTGATATATAAGTATTTGTAAAAAGCCATTTACTTTGTGGCTTGCCGTAACTATAATATATACAAAGGGATTTGTTTCAAACAATTTCAATTTAATCTAATGATCGACCGATTTCGGAACTACCCTTACTTTTCTTGAAACTTACGATACCGGTCGATAATTCTTTTAAATTTAAGTGGTTTTTAAAAAAAATATGTATTTATATTATAAAATGATACAATAAAAGTACGAAAAAAATCTACCCCAAGAACCTAATTTTGACAAACCTAATTAAATTTATTATATTTTTTTTAAATTTAAAGAAAAGTTAGATCAGGTTTTCCGGTGATTTTTTTTCATACTTTTAATAACTATATTAATTTTAAAAATATCGCGGAACCGTTATATTTATATGACAGCTTTTCAGGTGCAGATTATTATTAACATTATACCTATTATTGTAAAAACCCTAATAAGTGTAAGTGAAAATTAGCAATATTTAGAATTTAAGCATTCAACATAGTGTTAAAAAGCATAAGTTTTTCTAGTGTTCCAAATTCTAAGAAATAATTTGGCGAAAATTGGATTAGATCGGTGGTATGGTTTAGGATGAAATAATGAAAAGCGATAACAGATTTTAACAGTGTTCATGAATCTTTGTTGGGTACTAAAAAAATATAAAAAAGGAGGGAATAAAAGTTTGCACGTTATTTTGTCTGATCAGTATTTATTGCAGGTTGTTTGGTTTGATTCCGTTTAAAGACATTACATTGTTATGTCTAACAGATCGGCTGGGGGCAGCAGTTCGGGTAGACCTCTCCTAGATTCACTTCGCTCACCTTGCAGGGAGGTTGCACTGCAATAGATCCACATCTGAAACAGGCAATCATATTAGTCAAAACGTCGAGCAAAGGAAGGATGCAGTAACTTTATTTTTTAAAAATGACGGAGGGTGAAAGCAACAAATTCATTTCATGAAGGATTGCATTCTATTGGTAAAGGAAGCGAATCTACCTAGTCCACAATAGACTTTTGTCACTAATTATTGGAGTGGGGCTCACGATCCTCTGTAACGCGGCTATATCAAAAAAATAATACCATGTATGACGAATGGCAGTGCGGCATGGGCTGGAAGAGGTATGGTGAATACATTTATATTGGATACCGCAGGCGAATGTTTGCGAATGCTTTGTACGAACATATTACAAATGAGGAAATTCGAAAAGAACACAAAAACGCTATTAAACTGATAAAGAGAGGGATACTTAGGGAGATGGTTTGGAAATGTAGATACTGTGATGAAATATTGAGAGTTAGTACATTCTCTGCCAATTCCATGCCTCACTGTCGCACAGGGATGGTTTCAGAACTCCATCGTGGTCTAGGTTCGATTGCTGTGCTGATAAGGATTATTGTTATACATATTATTATATTAAACAAATTGTTATTTTCTATTACCCTGTAATGTGGAGTGTGTGTATATTGTCAGCCTGTGAGGAGGGGTTGCAAACCATGCTTTCACATTTTCTGGGGACCTGATATGCTTTTCCGAGTTCAAGCACCATGCCGTATGTCTCAACGAAACACTTGCCGGGGTAGGCTGTGGAATTAAATAATAATAATTCATTAGATCGGTTACTAAACGTATAACATAATTTTGGAGGTCAATAAACTAGGGCGAATACACGCGCAGGCTAGAAGAAGCTAGTTGCCTCAACATGCTGATGTGGGGAATTCGCTGAGTTAACGACCGCTCGCCGCCGGTCAGCTGGATGAAGGAATTTCCAAAGATCGCCGACGCAGCAGCAAAGTTCAAAAGGACAAAACTATACTCTGCGGTAGAGGGAAAAACATTTTATGCTAAAAATTGCGTTACTTTAATTATTGTAAGTCAGTCTATAATAATTCTGTTAATAAATACACTCCACATAATCGACGTGTTGTCATTTCTCTATTCGTCGAAATTGTTAACGTAAAAGGCGGAAACTTCTCGGCTGTCGCCGAATCAGCAAATATTGCGGTTTAGTACGGAGCCAAACCCCCTGCATTTTAATATGCCTTTACGACAAATCATATATAGATAGATTGCATCAAGCTAATGAAAACAGATTAATTAATACGGATAAAAAGTATCCATATGTCCCCTAAACAAAATAAACTCTTACAAATACACTGTTTTATTGGAACTCGAACTTATGGTCATGGAAAAACAGGGCGATAAAGGCTAACAAAATATCCATGATACATTCACAGAGATAACCTACCGCACTGTCTGCCCTCATACAACGCGATGGTGACATGAATTTTTTTGGACATTCATTTTGATAAAACAAAAATCTTACCAGCGTTGGGGGGAATCAAGCCTAAACTCTCGTATGCGTGTGACTCCATCACCAAAAACGTCGCAAAAATGCAAAATAAGAGTTTGAAATGCATTTTCTTTTAAATTTTTGTTCGTTAAAATAAAAATAGTTTGACTTATGCTGAGACAATGGAATGAATACACTAACAATTAATAAATAAATCATCCATATTTATAACAAAACAAGCTCATTATCACAGTCATGACAAAGTTCATATATATCTCGGTTAATGGGTCCTATTACGACGATAAAATTAAATAAATTATTCAATAATATTAACAAATCTCAAATGAAAAATGAAATGAAAAAAAGAAAGTTTCATGTTTCACTGGAGATTTGTTAAGGGGTAGTTAATTGTAGATGTTAATTTATAACTAGGAGCGTTTCAGTTAGAAACTACAGGTCTAATAGGCTGATCAATTTTATGAACTTTTAGTAAGCTCTATAATTTAGGAACTTAGCTATATAATTTGAACTTGAAATAGGACATTTTTTTAGCATTAATGTCTTATACTTAAATATTTCTATTGTTAATAATAAATATGACTTTAATATATATCGTAAAGATACTTATACAGACATCGTCATGCACAATACTTCTATTCATCCCTTTGCTAAAAAAATTATCAGCTTTTCATTCCATGCTTTGTAGATTAGTTAATGCACCTCTATAAAAACATAATTTTAACAAATAATTAAATATAATTAAACAGATTGTAATAAACAAAGGTTATAATATTAAATTAATAGATGATATTTTAAAAGAAAGTTTAAGAAAAAAATTATTAAATCTTATGCATATCCACAAATAACTGATGTTAGTAAACAGTGGAGAAAATATTATTTTTAAATAATAATACTTCAAATTTATTAATTAAAAACATCCCAAATACTATCCAACCAGCTTTTCATAATAATAATAAATTTAAAGGATGTATTTTAAATAACAAGGATAAAGATAATATTTTAAATAAATCGAGGGTACATAATTTAATTTGTAACGATTGCAACTGATTTTACATAGGAAAGCCTTCAAGAAATATTAGTATTAGAATTAAGGAACACCTAAGGTGTTTAAGTAATAATAATTATTCTGAATTCGCCAATAATTTTTTTTTCTCAAAAATAAAGCTTTAAATTTTTTAAATACGAATACAACTGGTTTACAATCAGATAAATTTGAAATTTTAGACATTAGAAGAAGTGTTAATAGTCAATTAAATATTGTTAATATTTTTATTTTTTTTAAAAAGCTTATGTTAAATTTATTTTCATATTAGTACCCTTTTTTGACATGGGATCATAATATAGGTAATATTTTATAAATTTGAAAATGCAACCGGTTAACAATTCGACAGATTAGAAATTTTAGATATTCGAAAAACTGTTAATATTCAACACAATTAATAAGCAAATATTTTTTTTTAATTTAAATTTATTTTCTTATTAATAAAAACTATTCCTTTTTTTAATTCTAATATAAATTTGTTATTAAATGTTTTATAATATTTTTTTATTAACATTTTTGATTAATTATTACCAACTTTCGACGGCCTCCATGGTCGAGGGGTAAGGCTCTCGACTACGAATCCGAAGGTCGCGGGTTCAAGTCCCGGCGTGCGCAAGTAATTTTTATTTAATTAATTTGTGTTGTTTCACAATTAATTCATTTAAAAATAATATATAGTATATTTGCGCACGTTCCAGAGTGGAAGATACTCTCAGTATCGCCCTGGTGAAAGACCTGGCTGAATAGCCAGGTATTTCCCTTTTTCCCCACCTTCCTCTCTCCCTTCTCCTTCTCCGCCCCAATACCTTCAGCCTCACAACATTCCCCAATTGGGAATGCCATAGTCTCACTGGCTCCAGACGGTTGGGAGCAGTTTGGGACTCTTGTGCGGTATTCATGTAAAAAAAAAAAAAACTTTAATCAATTTTTGTTTATGTTTATGATTGGTCTATTTTTACATTATTAAATTCTATGTTGATCATTTGTCTATACTCGACATTATTATTTTGATAGTATTCTATATATTCCTGATGAAGAAAATATCGCTTTCGAAATATGTTGATATAAATATATATATACATATTAATAAAGTGGTGATTACAAAGTAATTTTTAATTCATTTATTAATAAATTACTTAATCAACATTCTATTTCTAAAGCCTTAGTAAAACAATAACCACCAGGATAATTTCAATGGCGCATTTTCTGTGAATTTTCATCGGGCGGTTTCTTTACAAATATCAGAAATAACCTTTTTAATTTGAACATCACACAAGATTTCCAACTGCTTCCTGATAACCGGAACCGTTGAGACAGTGGCATCCCCATTGGGGTATGTTGTATGGCTAAAGGGAATGGGAAGGGGAAGGAGATGGGAATAGGAAAGTGGGGAAGTACCTGGCTATTCAGATCTAGTCACCTCACTCGGCTAAAGCCATTTCAAGCAACCGTCTTTCACCAGGGCGATGCTGAGAGAATCTACCACTCCGAACATTTAAAATACACTTAAAATATACTTACAAGTACACTTAAAATGACTTAAAAATATTTTATACTGAGATTAATTAAGGTTGCATGAATGAATGATTATGGGGTAAATTGTAAAAAAAACACCAAAAGTTACAAAGGACAAAAATTTATGGATTGGTAAACAAATAAAACAAGATTTATTTAACCTTTTTTTAATTAGTTTCTATTTAAGCGAAGTTTGTACGTGATTTTGACTCAAGTAATAATTACAGTAAATTGGGTAGGTAGGTACTATGTACTACGGAATAGCTCTAAAACCAATGTTTAATTCTAACATCTAGTGAGGTTGTTACTTTCTAAAGGCATAGGTTTCGTGATGAAGTTGTTGTTCTCTTAGTTCATTTAAAGTCCATCCGGAACTTCACCCCGAAAACCTGACCTTCGAACTTAGTAACTTGAGTGCGCTATGTCTTTTAAATATGCAAACAATGTATCAATAATTATTAATTGCAGGTTGTTTGGTTTTATTCCGTTTGAAGACATTGTTAAGTCTAACAGATCGGGTGGGGGCAGCAATTCGGGTAGACCTTTCGTAGATTCACTTCACTCATCTTGCAGGGAGGTGGGACTGCAATAGATCCACATCTGAAACGAGCAATCATATTAGTCAATCGCTGTCATTACTCAAAACGTCGAGCAAAGGAAGGATACAGGAACTCCATTTAAAACAAATTGACAGAGGGTGAAAGCAACAAATTAATTTCATGGAGGATTGCATTCTATTGGTAAAGGAAGCCAGTCTACCAGTCCACAATAGACTTCTGTTACCAATTATTGAAGTGGGGGTCACGATACTCTGCGATGAGGCTGTCTAAAAAATAATACCAACTATGATGAATGGCAGCGAGACATGGGGCTAGAAGAGGTATGGCGAATACATTGATATTAGATAACGCAGAATTGGGTTCCCCGAGGCAATTATTTGCCAATGCTTTGTACGATCATATTACAAATGAGGAGATCTGAAGAGAATACAAAAGCGTTTTTAAACTGATAGAGAGTAATATTTAGGGAGATGGTATGAGAATGTGGACTGCGATGGAATGTTGAGAGTGTATAAGGAGTCTCTGTATTCATCCTTTCTCTGCCAATTCCATGCTTCACTGTCGCACATGCGTATATCAGGGTTGGTTTCAGAATTCCATCGTGGTTAGTCTAGATGGCTTTGCCTTTTCGAAAGCTGTATTTAGAAAGATTATGTTTTATTACCCTGTAATGGAGAGCTCATAAGCATTTCCCGGGATTGAGGTGGGGTTGCAAACCATGCGTTCGCATTTTCTGGGAATTGGGTATGCTTTCTCAAATTCAAGCACCATGTTGTATCTCTCCACGAAACACTTGCCGGGGTGGGCTGTGGAATTAAAACAAACAATTCGTTAGATTAGTTACTAAACTTATACAAGGTTTTTGGAGGTAAATAAACTAGAACGATGTTTAATTCTACAACAATTGTAATGAAACTGCATAGATTTTAATAGCCAGTTGCCTCAATATACCGATATGGAGAGTTCACTAAGTTAACGACCGCTCGCGGCCGGTTAACAGGATGGAGGAATTTCCAAAGATCACCGACACACCAGCTGAGTTCAACAAAGGACAAATCCATCAGCTGTGGTAGAGGGAAAAATATTTCATATTATGAAAGCCGTTACTTTAATTATTCTAAGTCAGTCTATAAAAATTGTGTTCATAAATACACTATGGCATTTCTCTACTCTCGGAATTGCTAATTATAGATTAATGGCCCCCAGTTAATAATAATAGAATAATCAATAGGTCTAAAAAGTAGTTTCAATAAAACTTATCTTTGACAAATACACAGATTTACTAGACCTCAAACTTTTGATTCGATCATTAAAAAAAACAGGACGGTAAAATAAAACTTATTTATCTCACTGTCCGCCCTGATACATTGCGATGGTAAAATACTTTTTTGCATCGAGCTTGATAAAACAAATCATTATATTAAAATAAAATCTTACCCGCGTTGGGAGGAATCATGTCATAACCCACGTACGCGTGTGACTTCATTACCAAAAATGTCGCAAAAATGAAAAATAAGAACTTGATTTGCATTTTGGTTAAAATTTTTGTTCGTTGTAAAAAAATGTTTGAATCGACACAAGTCAGTGAAGAAATCACAGAACTGATGAATAATATGGAAATCGTCAGCATATATAATAAAACATGCTCATTATTACAGTCATGACAAAGTTCATACATATTTCGGTTATTCTAATGACCCCAATTAAGAAGATAAAATAAAATAAATTATTTTCGTTGTAGATAATATTAACACATCTTAAATGAAAAATGAAGGAGAAAAATAATGTTTCGTATTTCATTATATATTTGTTAAGGGGATGTTAATTGTAGATGCTAATTTGTAACTAGGGCCATTACAGTTCGAAACTACAGGTCTAACAGGTTGATCAATTTTATGAATTTTTAGTGAGCTGTATAACTTGAACTTGAAATAGAGGATAAAATTTTCTTGTTAATAATAAATTTGAATTAAATATATATCGTAAAGATACTTATACAAACATCGTTATATATAATACTTCGAATCGTCCCTTGCTCAAAGATCGGAAAAACCTTTTTTTTATTTTACTACTGCACAGGGTTTCAACTGCTTCCTGCTAAGCGGAGCCATTGATACTATAGCATCCCCAATTCTGGTATGTTGTGAGGCTGAAGGGTATGAGACGGGAAGGGAGATAGGAATAGGAAGGTGAAGAAGTACCTGGCTATTCAGATCTTATCAACAAACACCGCTAAAGCCACTTCAACCAACGTTTCGGATCTGAATGATGGTCTTTCACCAGGGCGATACTGAGAGTATCTACCACTGTGAACTAAAATTTCACTTAGAATTACGTATTTTTTAAATCAGATTACATAACTACATGAATTGTGGAATAATAAAAAAAACTAAAACATTGAAGAAATAAAAAAAAATTATAATTATTACTTTAATATTAAAATCGATTAATTTGCTCAATCGCTCAACTTAGAGATTTAATTTAGTAAAACTGGAGAATATGTTTATCTATAACAGAAGGTCAAATATAATGTGATATTTATTCATAGAAATATTACAGATTAATGAGACCACAATATTTGTAAAGCATTTTTATCATAAAATTCTTTATTTTGGTATATATTAGAGTTAAATGTGATATAGCTAATAGTGTATACGCACATTCCCATTAGTGAATTAGCGGAAAAAATAATCTGCGTCGTATGACAAGGAACATTATTGTTACATGTAAGTTAGTTCTACATTTTTCCGGTAGTTGACACAAAAGATAATATTTTTCAACAATTACTAATGAGACTATATAAAGTTATTTACGTCGTAAGAAGCAAATCGACATACGTGCCAGTGGTGGGCGAAGCGGCTCGGTTTAGTGAGCCGGATCACTAAATCAGCTCTTTGTAGTGTACCGGTTCGGTGATCCGGCTCGTTTGTACGACGGTTCGCGTCCCCCCGCACCATGACCTCTCCCTCGCTCCCTTGGCCCTCCTAAAGACGTCCTTTTTCACGATACTTTTTTCGTCCAGTTTTCATGTGGATTGTCTTTACAGAGAACTGATTTAGTGATCTGGCTCACTAAACCGAGCCGCTTCGCCCACCATTAATACCTACGCGAAGGTAATATTCCTCGACAATATAAATGACACATTTTATTATTGTTGCAATCATCAGCAAATGTTTACCATTAGCGATTAAACATGTACACGGTATTTGATGGTATCTGTATCAAAGGTTGTACATGTTTGAAATTATTTATCGGTAACGGAATGAAAATTATCATGTCCATATTCGTAATAAAAATGATATGAATTTTTTATAATCATTAAAGATAATATTAACAACTCTCAAAAAGATAATGGTAGCAGCTGGGACTCGGTCCCGGATAGACCAAGAGGTCCTGGATCATGTTTCTTTTTGAGAGTTGTTAATATTATCTTCAAAGATTAAAAATAAATTAATAAATATATTAGGTTTATAAGCTTCAATAAGTAATGCCAAAATTGTATTAATCAATATTTTGCTGAAATATTGCTCTCACTAACTCAATAATAGAATGCAGAATCTACTGGCTATGAGCAATATTTTAGCAAAATATTGATTAATACAATATTTAAATAATTTTTATTACTAAATTGGGCATGATATTTTTCCATTCCGTTACCAAGAAACTAAGCTTATTAAATGAATGTGACACTTTTCACCACTTGGAGGAGCCTTTATTAGCGTTAAACTGTATATTTTATAAAAAATACATGATACTTACTCAAAATTAATTACGAATGTAGACTTTGTTTAATTGAATGTGTGGAACATTATAAAAATACACCGCCTTTCTATCAAAATATATATAAGACCAACAGTTGTATTTAATTAAGTATGTAATTAATTACGAATGTAGACTTTCTTTAATTGAATGTGTGGAACATTATAAAAATATACCGCCTTTCTATCAAAGTATATATAAGACCGACAGTTGTATTTAATTACGTATGTAATTAATTACGAATGTAGACATTGTTTAATTGAATGTGTGGAACATTATAAAAATATACCGCCTTTCTATCAAAATATATATATGACCAACAGTTGTATTTCATTACGTATGTAATTAATTACGAATGTAGACTTTGTTTAATTGAATGTGTGGAACATTATAAAAATACACCGCCTTTCTATCAAAATATATATAAGACCAACAGTTGTATTTCATTACGTATGTAATTAATTACGAATGTAGACATTGTTTAATTGAATGTGTGGAACATTATAAAAATATACCGCCTTTCTATCAAAATATATATATGACCAACAGTTGTATTTCATTACGTATGTAATTAATTACGAATGTAGACTTTGTTTAATTGAATGTGTGGAACATTATAAAAATACACCGCCTTTCTATCAAAATATATATAAGACCAACAGTTGTATTTAATTACGTATGTAATTAATTACGAATGTAGACTTTGTTTAATTGAATGTGTGGAACATTATAAAAATATACCGCCTTTCTATCAAAATATATATAAGACCAACAGTTGTATTTAATTACGTATGTAATTAATTACGAATGTAGACATTGTTTAATTGAATGTGTGGAACATTATAAAAATATACCGCCTTTCTATCAAAATATATATATGACCAACAGTTGTATTTCATTACGTATGTAATTAATTACGAATGTAGACTTTGTTTAATTGAATGTGTGGAACATTATAAAAATACACCGCCTTTCTATCAAAATATATATAAGACCAACAGTTGTATTTCATTACGTATGTAATTAATTACGAATGTAGACATTGTTTAATTGAATGTGTGGAACATTTTAAAAATATACCGCCTTTCTATCAAAATATATATAAGACCAACAGTTGTATTTAATTACGTATGTAACACTATAAAAATACACCGCCTTTCTATCAAAATATATATAAGACCAAGAGTTGTATTTAACTGGCTTAATAAAGTACATTCAAAGTTCGCCTGTTAAAAATGTATAACTTTCTAATATTCTATAATAGATGATAATTTTAAAAAATCAATAATAATTGTGGGGCATGACAAAAAGGCAAGGTACAAATTTTGGAAAAATGAAAAAAAAAATCACATTTTTGAAATGCCAAGCTTTAAAATGCTCGTATCGTCCGGCCAAAAATACTCCGGCGCTACTGTTCTCGTTGCATCCTCAACGTGATGGATTATGTTTTGGAAACCGAATTCCTCACGTTCCAATAAAAAAATGTGTAAATTACTTTTAAAAATAAGCACTGGAACGCAAATGTTATGGGTCAGCACTCAAAAATGGCTCTTAACATTATTTTACAAGTTGCTAACTCAAGTAATACCACAACGGACTTATCTGTAAATACTATATGGTTACTTCGGAAAATGTATAAGGTTTCAAAAGACAAATATCCTCAAAGTGTAACCTTTAAATTTTCTGAAATACATCCCTAAATTTATGAAAATAGGTGCAGTTTTAAAACCAGTGAAAGCAATTTTGAACGTTTTATCTAACTTTCCAGTACGTATTTCATATAGAACATGAAATATCTCAGTTTAAAGACTATTGTCTTTTGAAACCGTATACATTTTCCGAATATAGAATTTGTAGATAAACCATTCGTAGTATTTCTGGAGTTAGCGACCTGGAAAAAGTGTATTTTTGGGTGCTGGCCATTAAATGATTTAAATAAGATATCAACTGATTTTCATCAAGAAGAAATAATTAGCAGTTTAATAAATAAAAATGCTCTAGGTCCAACTTTTGCTGATTTATCAATATTATTTCATGGCGGATACTTTAAGCGAAACAAAGTTTCCCTTTGACGTATTTTTGTACCATTGAAAGAAAAACTCGTAAACAAAAATATACATAAAACATTTTTTTTTATTCTAGGAAACAGAAAATTACATTTTCACTTACTTAAATGATTCCCTAAACAAATACATTACAATTTTATAAATTTCAATTATTTCTTATACCTACACTCTTTTAATTTCATACTACTGTGTGAAGCTATCACTTTGTGGTTATCCATTATAATTAAATGAAATAATCAAACTTTGTTTTAACCACTTTCTTTTTCATGCCGACTGGTTTCGGAATAATCGTTCGATCATCAGGCAAAACTATATACTAAACAATGTTACAAAATTATGACAGAACACACATAATAGGTGTCACAGTGGGGGTGGGCTAGGGATTAGTAAAGAGTGGGGGAAGAGATAGAGATTAAAAAAAGGGTGAAAGAAAAAATATTTAAAATGTGGCTGTAAGATAGGTTTTTTTTATTGTTAAAATAGACTCATTATTATTGAGGGATTTCTTATTTTCCAAGGCTCCTAAATTATCTAAACATTTACGTTTACTTTTAATGTGAAGAATATTGATACTCGTATTTTTTATCAAAACTGATTGCTTGAAATAATATGATTAGCGAAATCGGAAAAAATATTATTTTTTTGACATACATGTTCTTTGATTCTAATGTCGAAATTACGGCTTGTTTTTCCGATATAAAATGACAGTCTTTTTGAAAATTTTCCAATATTATTTCTTGTATAAAAAGGCGATATAATTTAATATTAGAAGGGAGATTTTTGGAGCATTAACTGAAAACTTATTATCTTTTAATTTCGTCTGGAAGGAAATTATATAAATTGCCTCCCTAGTAGCTAATGGCTTGCTTCTCATATTCTGTATGTATGGAGTTTAAATGTGTGTTATCATGTTGTCATGTAAAGTGTGTGTGTGTGTGTGTGTGTACTCGTACTTCTGTTGTGTAAGTATTATCAATAAAAAATATTACTTCGTTAACCAAGCACCATGTAATGAAGCAATCAGTTCATTTACTATTCATTTACAACAAAATCGATATCGATGTTGTAATTTTCTATAAGTGTGTGATTTATGCTATTAAGTATATTTAAAACTATTTATACGACTATTAGCATTAACAGAGCTAATCCCCGCAGGCGGATTTAGTGTTAGGAATTTTAATTTTTCTAAGTTATCAATTTTCTTGTGCCGGGTGCTATGATGTCCTTTGTATTGTTTGATGGACTTTACAAAAATTCCTTTTTTTTAAAAATTAATTTCTATATATTTTTGACATTTTAAGGTAAGGCATAAGTATAAAAAATTGATATGTATTAAAGAATTTTTTTCATAGTCCTCCTCACTAGGAGATCCTGCGCTGAGGCGAACTAGGTTTTGAAAAAAGGGGTTTCAGCGACTCCTATATTTCAACTTCAAGATTTGGGTAGGGTATTTCCAGTCATTTCTATGACGTTGTTTTAAGAACACTTGTCAGTTTTTTGCTGGACTTAATGCAATTATTAATTGAATTACTTTGTTCGATACTAAGCTGTATGTCAATTTTTCACAGGGTGTCCTAAGGCCTGAGGCATTAACGCATTACCTTTTTAGCCGGAAAGCCAATTTATACTGTTTGCAGGCCGTAGTGGGTAGGGTGCATACAGATTGACATGGCTAACTTTGCAGTCCGTGGTGTCGGTAACCTATTTGTATTTTTTGATAAATCAATCAGAGAACGCGAATCAGAGAATTTTCTGTCTCCAAGGCCAAATCAATAAATGCCATCGATTTTTATCACTCTGAAATATTTAATAACAAACGCTAGTCATTATGGGGGACTAATTCAAAGTAAACAGACAAAACGATATTTTCCACGATACCTTTTCAAATTTTCGGGCCTCGGGTTCTGCATCACTGTCCCAAGGTAAACCTGATGTCATAATTGGGGATGCTGTGAGAAATAAGGGGGAGGGGGGGGAGGGTAAATAATTTTTTTTAACACGCAGGCATATCGGTTTATACACTTTAAATTATTGTACTCCTTGGCTGTTTCTGCATCATTTGTATTAAGATAACCCTATTATATCTTATACTAAATATGTGACACTTCTTTTCATATATTTTTTTGTCATACCAAGAAAATACCGTTATGCTTAAAAATTCAATAAAATTTGGCTCGCTTTTATTAGTTACGTTTGTAGAAAAAACATTATTGTGAAATATTTTGAAAACTAGTTAAGGATCCGCGTGACCGATTCCTGTTCTTTTTAAGTGTAAGACATTGTCCTTATCCTTAGACTTAAAATTATTTTGCTTAAGAGGAACGGCTATGCGGCCTGTTTCATATAAAACATAATTTTGAATTTGAGGCCAAAATACTAGAACTCAAATCCAATTTTTTTTTATGAAACAGGACACGCAGCAGTTTTTCTTGATTAATGATGCTAATTAACGTCATTTTAATGACAAATGACGATATATTATTTTGCCCTTATAAAGCGGTGGTTGCCTTTGCAACCAGTTAAGTGTAAATATAAACATAAATAATCTGACGTGTTGTTTGTTCATAATTACTTATGTAATTGGAATCTGTTATCACTATAACAAAACTGTTCTTCTGTTTTCATACGTAAATTTAATTTTTATTTTTTTATTTAAATTTTATTATTGCGCTACTATTTATACGATTATTTGTATTTATTGTTGTGTTATATAAAATTGTTGAACTAAACTCCTGCTGATAAGCTACTTGCAGTGGCTTCCCATTGTGTGAAAAATATTATTATACAATGAAACAAAAATAAATGGTAAAAAAACACGCAAATTTCATATGGTTATAATGGGATTTATTTTAAAATCAAACAATATTGATAAAAGGAATTATTATTTCCCACTCTTCCAAAACACGCTCCAAATAAGTTATTTGATGGCATGACTCCATTGCACTAGAATCTAGTTGAAAATGATTTATTGCGCTTTAAGTGGTTCAGTTTTTTCAAGTTCAGTGCACTGCACAGTGGGGCAACACTGCGGATGTGGAAGGGCGTTGTCTCCAGAAATATATCTACAGTTTATTGTCATCGGTTCCAGAACACATCTGAAAATACAGGATAAAAATAAAATAAACACAACATTAATGTGTTTGAAGTAGGAACTGCAATTATATTATAAGACGTACCCAGTAACTTGAATGTCATATGAACTGTCGCAAACCATACTGGCACATAATCCAGGAACTTGGTATTTTTTACCAATATCTAACTCCATGTTTTTTTTCTCCAAGAAACATTTGTTAGGATTTACTGAAAAAATAACACAGGACACTGAACTTTTACAATTCGTTATTACTTGCATGCAGAACAACTCCAATTGCATTTGAGCAAATTTTACAGGAGGGGCAATTAAAATTTTAAAAGTGGGATCTATCACATGAAAATATTTCTGCACTTGTCGATAAAATCGGTGAAAATATCAACATTTTGGTTAAGATCTTTGTGCACAACAAAACCAGTTGCACAAAAAACAAAATTAATGAATAAAAACGAACGTGACTTTTAAATTCTTTTTTAAAAATTTAATTATCATCAAATTTAACAATGTCATTATTAAGTTCTGCAAGTATTTTTAGTTTACTTGAACAATTGAGAATTAGAAAAACTAATAAATGATCCTAATATAACATTAATTAATAAAGCAAGAAAAATTATTTATTCACCACTTCTCAGTATGTTCACATTGTCAGAACAATACAGCACATTTAAATAAATCAATTAAGAGAACTTTGTTATTTAAATAAGGGGAAAATATATTATAAATGTAAAAACCTCACAGAGTAGAGAATTTCAATTATTTTCTTGCTAAATCGGTTTTACCGATAATAAATAATTATTTTAAAAAAAACTGTTCTTATTAGAATTAGGTGGGAGTAAATAATATCGTATAAATAAGTCGTCACAATGTGGATTAACCGCAGTTGGAATATGGCCTTGAACGCCGAAACAGCTGTGACATTAAAAAAAATACAAATTGCAGAATTTAATTATAACATTTTTAAATTTTATTATGATTCAATTTAAAAAAAAAACAAAATAAGTGGGGGTCTACGAATTAAAAAAAAAAAACAATTAATAAGCGAATTAGGATTCAAGTGATTAAATATTAAAGGAGTCTGCGAAGATACAAAATCTGTGGTTTCATAGAAGAACTGAGTCAAGTGAATTAAATGGGACATTAACACGTGTATTGTTATTATGAGAAAAATGAAATACCCAGCAAATAAAATATATTATTATTTTTTTATCATCGTATATTCATTGTATCTCAATTAAAACACACACAAACATGAAATTAACATTACGTTAAAAGAATAACTTAAAAAATATCCATTAAAACAGAAAAAAATCACAGGTTACGAATAACCTGACCATATTTTAAAATCTTTTACTACGCGATGCCAACTCAGCCACTGACCGGTCAAAGAGAACATTAATTGTAAATATAACTAGGAACATTAATTAACGAAAATATCATGTCGTTCTTACCATAGCTTTTGAAGGAAGGTTTCGCAGCTTTAGCGTCAGAAGAAATAAAACACGTCAGCGACAGAATAAAAAACACTAGCCTGAGATCCATTTTAATCCCGTTATTTGTTTAAATTAGTTAGTCGGAGACGATAGCGACCTCGTTGGAACTGAGTACAACTTCAATTAAAAAAATATTATTTGCAGTTAGTATGTTTATCTAATGTTTTTTATTAGAATCCCGTTTCAGAATACGGCTCTGAGTAAGCTGACTAATTATATGAAGTGTTTACACATTTAAACTCCACGATTTGTATAAATGAAAAGGGGTATTAATAATACATATAGTATACGATGTATTTTGTATTCAGCTATATATTTATTTTTAAAGCTTGGTTTTTTCGCATTTTTCCGGAAGCGTTGTAAACGCAACACTACACAACTGTATCTTGGGACACACTCCTCACTCGACAAATACGTATCTGATTCTTTAAGACATGGCTCGTTCACTTGCTTGTCCCGTGTCTTCCTGGGGTGTTCCCAACTTTACATCATCGAAATCATTCAACTAGTTTTCCTTCCCATACCTTTAAAAATAATCATATTTTTCAAATTAAAATAATTTTGCAATATTTGTGTTGTGGATATTTTCAATAATAATTGCTTTGTTTATGGGATTCCCCATCCGTTGGCTTTACTTCATTTTGTGTTTGTATTGATAGATTGTCGTATCAATTTTAGTGATAATTACGTTTTTATGCTCATAAATGACCTGTGATATCAGACAAATAAATATTAATTTTTATTATGAAACTGACAACAAAATATCTATTATGGCCTCCGTGGAGACATGATTACGATTGCTAAACATGGGTTCTGGAGTTTTGCACAAACATTACATTCGTATCTATAGCGAAAACATGGAATGGAATAACCCGCACTGTTTATTAAAAGAAAAACTTTTACGCTCCATTATAGCCTTCGTTACAAAAATTCGTTATGCGTTTAATTTTTTTTATGTGATTACCTCATATGAGCTCCCACTGCTTGAACAATTCTATATTGTATCCCCAAATTGGGTACGATGTGAGGCTGAAGTAAGTAAAGAAGCAGGGATATGGGGAAGTGGAAGATTGGGAAGTATATGATAAAGATTGATTGAACGTTTACTGAATATCTGCAACTGGTGCCATGATGCGCCATTTTCGACACAAATTGTGTTTGTAAAATAAAATCACAGTATGTAAAATAGATTTTCAGTACTACCGACGTAGATTGTATTCAGATATGCATATTCCATACAGGCACACACGCACTACCTACTCTGCCTTACTCATATAAATATGTCAATAATAATCAAATGTATAAAATTGTTGCAAAAAATCAATCCACGATTTCAAAAATACACTCGACGTTCCATCTACGAATCGCAGCGCCGCGTGCGCCATAAAGTTATAAAAGTAGAAACTAATATCATATTCAAATGTTAAATGTTTTCTACCCAAAAAATGTATACGTGTACGAAATGCGCATTCAAGGGAAGACTCGCTTGTGTAGGTGTTGTACAACTTTACTAACGAAATACTTATCATATTATGTTGGTTTTCTTTTATGCAATAATTATGCGGTAGAAAAAAATACATTTCAATAATATCCAGTACAATACATGAAGCGATTATTTGTATTTCCTATGTGGCAGGTAATGCCAACGAACATCGCCTAAAACCAGCAGCTTTGCCATTCTTAATATCAATTAATTCTGTTTTTCCTCACAGACTACCCTGACTTACAACTCTGATTGTATTGCAATGGTCACATTTTACATTCATAAAGCCACATCTTACAAGAGATCTGTTGGTTATTCATTTACAGACTCAGGAGAAGTATATTGTCACCTAGATGGGAGATAGAGGAAGTGGGGGAGGTAGGGGTTTGCTTGAAATGCCGGCAGCTCATCTCTCATTCTGTTTTTTCCACAAAAGAAGTGGCTGAAAAGGGTCCGTTCTTTCGATGCCTACATAAACGACTATACAGGGTATATGGCTGTTGCAGGGTATATGGTATATTTCGTGAGTTTTCCGCCAGCACTTTCCATTGTTATATACGTAAAACAAACTTACATAGGAAGCCTATGTTTCCTGTCATCTCTTGGCAGTTTAAAAGGGTCAGGTATTAAAATTCAATAATTTTTATTATGTCAAATTAGGACATGAACTTTGTATCGACGAATTTAAAGGAAATAAATTCAGAAAATCACCAAAGAGACAGTTTAAATATTTTAACAGGTAGCCTTAGGGCAACACTCGGGATAAGGCAAGGAATTATCTCCATCGTCCAATTTGCAAGGTGGATCAACATGTGCAGGACTACATCTGAAACAAAATAAAAACATATTATAATGCATACGAAAGCGACAGGTTAGGTTATTTATATTATTTATTTGTATATATATGCCCATGGTGCTTTAACATTACAATATAGTATGTATATGCTATTAACTAACACTATGAACATAAGTAAAAAAAACAGAAATAAACATAACAGTGGAAGATAGAGAAAGCATATTAAAAAATGGACGAGTTAAGTTTTGAAAGAACTTACAGAAAGAAAAAAAAATTATTAAACTAGAAATATGTATATTGTATAACGACCTACAAATAAAATTAGTTATAAATAACAAAGGTGATAAGTAAAGATATATAAAGTAGACGGTTGACTGTTGGATTATTATAGTAAGATAAATAAAAAAAATAAACTATTAAAGAAAATAAATTTTTCTAAGAACACCAAAAGTTTTTATTATAGAAGAAGTGTGTTGTCAGTTCAAATATTGAAACATTACTAGGACTAGGGACTGAAAATATTACAACTTATAATCTTTCGTAGTAGCAAGTATTATATAATACTAAAGATAATAATAATAATTATTATTTAGTATCAGTAATTAGTGTAAATAATAGTAAACAGTTATAGGTTTATATACATGCAGCGAGTTACATACTACATGTATTACAAAGGTAGAAACAAAAGCATTTTTTTTATTGTTTTTCGTTGACAAAACGAATACAAACGTAATATCTAGGTACGAAAAATAATATTATTTTTCTAATGTTTTTAGGTTAGGTTAGGTTAGTTAGGTGTTGTTAGGACTTCCTATTCCAAAAAGTTTCACTATAATAATCAGCTCCACCCAAATCCATCACAATGAGTCATGGCCTGTAATATTACATGGAAATATCGACAATATCATCAGATATTGTCGATATTTCCAATTAGATTTATCTTTCAGCAGATTAATGAGGATTAGAGTGAACACAAAACCCCCATAAAGCAAGAAATATTAGGTTCACTCGAAAGGGTGATTACCTATTTTCGAAATAATTATCATATTATTATATAATGCGGTGAACATCACACTTTTAAATAGAAAAATGTTTTTTTTTAATATAATTTCTTAAAAAGATTGGTATTTACTTCATGGCGTCATTATTAATAAATTCATTAAAATTACTCTGTAATTAAGTGTTAATCAATTAAATATAATTATTAATAAGTTTTTTTTAATCTCTTGTATGTATTTCCATATTAATATTAATAATAGAAATAATTTCTAAAATAATTTTTAATTTCTAATATTAATTTATTATTTAATGTTTTACAATATTTTTTTAATTAACATTTTTGATTAATTATCACCTACTTTAAACAATTTTTGTTTATGTTTATGATTCTAAGATTATTGTGTTCTATGTTTAACATCCGTCTATACTTGAAATTATTATTTTTTAGTATTCTACATATTCCTGATAAAGAAAGCATCGCTTTCGAAACATGTAGATATGTGTATATTAATAAACTGTTAATTAATTATCAATAATTAAAAATATCTTTTTCTTTGCTTTTTGAAAAAAACCACAGCTCAACACAGTTCAACTCGTATCCCCAAGGTTCATGGTGAAACCCTGAGATGAATATCAGTATTCTGATGATTTTTTCGTCCGTTTATTTTTATACGATTTTTGGTAGATTGAATTTCAATATGTTACTAGTATTTATTATGATTACAAAATTTTATATCCTCGTTCCACTTAATACTATAATGCGTTATTCGTTTAATATAACATGCATAAAATTATATTAGGAAAAACAGAATTGTTTTCGTTGATGCTTTACACACTATAGACTGTTCCTCAAACTACTCCATCGGTCAGTAGAGGTTAAACCTCGCAAATGGGTGGTTTGACAAAAGTGTATCGATAGCTGTGAGTGTAAGTTATGCTAAGCTGCAGAAACAGCGAAGTTAAACGTTTGGACCCGACTTATCTTTGGATACTGGGGCCTAAAGTATTGTAGCTTTGGATATTCTCAAATTATTTACATGTACTCTGGGCGGATTTGAATCCAGGTTTTTAACAATTTAGCAGAGCACGAAACATTTGCTGTTTTACCTGCTGGTAAATTTTTATCTGGATGACGAGGGACCCGTATTCAATTTCCAGCGGACCTCTTGCATGTATTCATATTTTCAACTGTAGTTTAATTTATAAATATAATTCCTTCAAAAGATTGGTATTCACTTTGTTGCGTCATTAATAATAAATGAATTTAAAAATTACTTTGTATTCACCACTTTATTAATATACACAGATATCTACATGTTTCGAAAGTGATGCTTTCTTCATCAGGAATATGTACCAGGGGTGTTAGTTAAAGTTTGCCGGTTTTTTCAATAAAGAAAACGCTTAATTCTCAAGGGAATCTCAAAACATTTTTATTCAAAGTATTGATCATCGGATTCTATACATTTTGCCCATCTTTGAGGCAAATCATGGATACCATTCCAAAAAAAAAAGTTTCTTTCGAGGCAAACCATTCGACGAGCCATTTTCGACTTTTTAAAAATTGGCGAAGCTCTGCTCTGCGAGTGAGCGTCCCATCGATGCGAAAAGGTGATAGTCGGACGGGGCAAGGTCTGGAGAGTACGGCGGGTGCGATAATATTTCCCAATTCAATGCTTTGAGAGTGTTCTTCTCTACTTTAGCTGTATGAGGCGGTTTGGCGGTTTTTTCGATTTGTCTCTCGTTCATTTGGTGTGGTACCCATTTTCCATACTTTTGAATCTTTCCCATGGCTTTTAAACGTTGGCAAATTGCTCCTCGGGTCACATTAAGTGTTTGGGCCAATTGTTGTTGCGATTGGGTTGGGTCTTCATCCAATAACGCCTGCAATTCCTCGTCTTCGAACTTTTTCGTTACACCAGGATGTTCATTGTCTGTTAAATCGAAATCTCCACTTTTAAATTGACGAAACCATATCTCACATGTTCTAATCACTGGAACATGTTCACCATAAGTTTCTACCAGCAACCGATGAGCTTTAACTGCTTTTTTCTTATGATGAAATAAGAAAAGCAACGAATGCCGCAAATGCGATTTACTTGGAACGAAACTCGACATATTCACTGAGGTAACCAACTATGACACCATTATTTTGGCAGATAGTAACTTGTGTATTTTTGAAGGTTAATGTCCATAGAAAAATATGACATAGATGCAAAATCATAGAATTGTATACATATCTCTAGCGACATCTATGAGTAAAACCGGCAAACTTCAACTAACACCCCTGGTATATAATATACTAAAAATAATAATGTCAAGTATAGACAAATAATAAAAATAGAACCCAATAATGTAAGAATAAACAAATTATAAACAAAATATGATTAAAGTAGGTAAGTATGGTATATAATGATGATTCCCTCCAGACATCGATATTATACTCGTATATACCATAGATTTAGTTTTAATTGTGCCAGTTAGACGATGCCCGTGATAGGTGAAACCGAACCGGTTCGGTCGAAAATAAATAAGTGGAAAAAAGTTACAAATGGTTTTTTTAATTAAAAAAACGATTTAAATTTATAGTATAGTATACCACAAAGCGGGTAGAAAAATTACAATGAAGTTAAAACACAAAAAAAGTAAAATGAATGAAAAAAAAAATCGAGTAATGGAATATTAAGTGGTTACCTACAAAAATATATTTTTAAATATTTCCCGTTGAAGAAATCAAAAAATGTACGATAGTTCCATTTTAAAAGATGTACAGTAGTTATATTTGTGGTGAAGTTTAATTTGTAGAACTCAATTTATTTATTTATTTTTTTTAATTTAATAATTATTATTAATTATTTTTGTGTTTTATTCGTAGAAGTCCATTTAATTAATTTTTTAAAAATTTAATGTAAATCAAATTTAGTAATGTTATTATTAATAACATTACTAAATTTGATATTTTTAGTTTTTATTATATTGACAGCTGTTTCGGCGTACAAGGCAATTTTAAAACTACGGTTAATCCACATTGTAACGATTAATTTATATGATTTTATTTACTCCCCCCCCACCCCATTCTAATTTGGAAGGGTTTTTAAAAATAATGATTTGTTTTCGGTAAAACCGATTTAGTTAGAAAATAAAGTGGTTTACGGGGAAACACATTATAAATGTTAAAACCTCAGAGAATAGTGAATTTTAATTATTTTACAACTAAATCGGTTTTACCGATAATACATCATTATTGAAAAAAAACCGTCTATATTAGAATGGGGTGGGGGAGGGGTAAGATAATAAAATCATATTAATAATTACTATTATTATTCAATTAAAAAAAAAAGGTTTATTAATAATAAAAATTTCTGCTGGGTAATAATTACTACGCATAACACAAGTTAGTATAATTATTTGCAGGGGAAGAAAAACCCTTGTATTCTAAATTAAAATTAATTTGAAAACGCCAATGATAATCATCTTAATGATCTTTTCTTAAATTTAAACAATAGTAAATTATAACTATTATGTAAAGAAAAAAACATCAAAGTCACTGACAATTTACCCAGAAATTAATAAAAGCATTGGTAGTAAAAATGAAAACATTCTATGAGTTTCATTATAAGTACATATAATATAAACAGGTGGTCTCGAAGTCTCATCTCCACAGTTTTATAGTGCTTTCGGAGGGCGAAAAAGCTGTCACGCATAATAATAATTACCTAGCAGAACTTTTTTTATAAATAAGATTTTTTATTTTATAAAAATAGCTATCGTTAACTTAAAAAAATTATAATAAAACAGTAGGTACTTGCAATCGGGTTATAAATGAATCCAAATGCAGTGTGTTAAAATCTAATTTACAAAAAAAGTTCTTTGTTTAAAACCATTTTATTGAATTTATACATAATGTATTAAATTCTTAACCTCCCCTAGTACCGTAATCATAAAACTTTGTATCGTTATGTCATTACATGATTATTATATATGATTACGATTCTGAAGAAGGTTAAGATTAACCGAAACCGGTCGACATATGTATAAATTCAAGAACGTGGTTTTAAACCAATAATTTTTTTTAGGTATAAGGTCAAGCCACGATGTGATCTATTTTTTCGATAACTTATTTTATGACCTTTAAAAATTAGCTCTATATAACAATCGCCGTTCTTCAGTTCTTGCCTACCCCGTGAACAACGGCATCCACAGGGTCGTTCACATATAATAGCTTACCCCTCAAAAGTCACTTGGAAGAATTTGTCGTCTAAATCCCTGCACCACTTCTGTTCACAACTGCCGGGGGTTTGGTAATCCTTCCCGATCTCCAAGACTTGTCCCTTCCCCAAGGAGCACTGGTTGGGATGTTCTACATGGAAAACAAAACACTGGTAATTTCCTTAGCCAGTGGCTTCTTTCAAGCAACAGGGCGAAGATCGAAAAGTGTATTAATTTTTTCTCCTTGTTAACGAAATACTACACATTTTAATGAAATATTCTTTCGACTCATTGCTTTTTGCAGTAAAAATTTAAATAATTATTTTCTTTACCACGGAGCACTATAAAATAAATCCTGTTACTTATAAAGCTGTATTTTGGTGCGATTTTTTTAGTTAAAAAACCTTTATAACTTTTTTAAACCTTTTTAGTATAAAAAGTCTCCATATGATAGTGTTTTAGCAGGCATTTTTACCGTGCACTTGTTTGAAAGTTTGTCCTTATAAAATAATCTCCGAGGTGTCGCTCTTAAAATTGTCAAAAATTTTGTGATGCGTAAATTAATAATTTACCTAACAAAACGCTCTCAAAATTTTGAAAAACTTTAAAAATCGTCCTCGATTTTATTAATTATTACTGTTAGGTACAGTAGAATCGTTCAAAAAAAGATTATGATAGATATGAAAACAGTAAAATCTCACCAGTTTAAAATCCAAAACAAAACTTACCATCATTTTTCGGAATTTTCACTATAGAAAGAGATGCGTAAGAATGAACAACGAATACGGTAGAAAACACAAAAAATATAATTTTGAGCTGCATTTTTGGTGTCGAATGGTGTGTTGATTGAAGTCTTATAATTTTACTCTAAACAAGAACTGGAACGAGTGAGTAACAAGTGCTGAGTTAAATGGAAATTCACACGGGACTGAAGCTGCTAACTCCAACCATCAGCATTTATACAATAGACGTGGCGTCTTAAACACACTTAAGAAACTAGATTTTTAAGAAAAATAATAAAATTTTAAGAAAACCAGTTTTTAGTAAAAATAAACAATATTGTGGATTTATATAGGCTCCTATTACGCTGGTATTAAAGTAAACGAGTTTCCTGCGTAATATATGAGACATTCCGACGCACTGTATCCGAAGGTTATAAGAATCGTTCAGTTTATCCTGTTCGCCGATCAGAACGTTTATGTATACAATTTTCCAACAGATGAAAGTACTTTAAAATTACACATTTTAACAATATCCCCAATACATACATAGACTTTACAATATTGTAATATGAATGCTATTTACAATCACCTCTCTATAAAAATACTTATTCGGGATAAATTAGTATGCATTTTAATGTATCAGAGACAGTGACGGCTCATAACTATTGAGCTATAGTGCTAAGATTGAAAAATACGACGTTATTGATGTTTTTGTAGCCGAAAATAAAATAAATGGAGTCTGCGAATTAAACACAATAACAATTAATATGTTCCTTATATTATTTGCATTTATTTTTAGCATGATACGCTTTTTTTCTTACCTTGATTCTTTCTCGGAAAACGGTATAAACATTTTATATTAATTTCAAATATGTTGAAGTTGCAGTAGGTAAATAAATAAATTCCTACCTATTAAATCTCTACAATAAAACAAATATCTCACAGGTGTGTTTTTATATAATTAAATTAACAGGTGTTATTTATTTTATAAATGGTATTTTTAAAGTTGAGATAAGAAGTTAAATAGTGTAGGCGTGTTGATAACCAAACAAAGGAGACTAACTCAATTAACCACGAAGAAATTGTTTTCAATTATAAACGAACAGATAAACCGTAAGAAATGCCTCTCCACGTTGATAATGCTTCTTTTTAAACATTTAAAATAAAAAGATTCATGATATACATATTTCGTATTTAATCCTTACCTTTTGACTTTATATATTTAAATACGCATTGAGACCCGAGGCCGAGCTATGAATTAATTTAATTTGCATATAAAGTAATTCCATAAATTGAAGAAATACACGCGTAAATTGCTTAGCTAGGCTAGCCGGTTAATGTTTACTTAAACTCACTTACAGAATAAGTTTAAAAAAAAATCACCCATCGGTGTGCGAATGTGTTCAAAGTAGTGTTGAGTGAAGCGGCTCGGTTTAGTGAGCCGGATCATTAAATCAGTTCTCTGTAAAGACAATCCACATGAAATCTGGACGAAAAAAGGATCGTGTAAGAGCGTCTCAAGGACGTCTTTAGGGGGGCCAAGGGAGCGAGGGAGAGGGCATGGTGCGGGGGGACGCGAACCGTCGTTCAAACGAGCCGGATCACCGAGCCGGTACACTACAAAGAGCTGATTTAGTGATCCGGATCACTAAACCGAGCCGCTTAGCCCACCACTAGTCCACAGCACTGTAAATAAATAAATGTATAAAAAATATTAATATCTATTAAAAACTTCCGATTTTTCGGGTCATTTTATAAATATTCTCCAGTCCCAAAAATCATAACCATTTCAAAGAAATACCAACTCTTATGCCACCAATCTTCTAATAAATTTAACATCAATAGAAAAGGAGGATAAAATAGCGGCTGTACAAAAATTCTTATAAAACTGTGTTTATCTCTGTTGATCTGCCAGGTAAGTATGTTTTTCTGTATCTGTTTGCACATAATTATATGAAGAATAGGAAGTAATATTTGTACTGCGACCTTGATCATCAAATTATTATTATTATTATCGTAATAAATGTTTTCAAATGTAATTTTTCAATTTTTTATTATTTTATTGAAATTTAAAAACCTCATTGTAATATTTAATCATTGAAGAAAATAATATTAACATAACCTAAAAAAAACAACAGAAAATATACATACATCAGTCCTAGATGCGATCGATATCTTTTTATTTTCCGTTGTTTTTTTTCGGTTTCATGTTTCATTTAGATTATGTTAACATTATCTTCTTCAATGGTTTTCATATATATTTTTGTGAATAATTTAAAAAATGAGATACAAATGTTAATGAATTATTCAGTATTTATTATTCATGCACACATATATAAGGGGCAACAATCGGGATACGGTTTTCCTCGGTTTTCCGGACGATCTACAGATCTGCAATATGGGTCGTTGATGACTTCACATCTGAAAAAGAAAAATAAATTTATAAAGGAAAATGCATTGAGAGTGATTTGAACATGATAAGTATAATATATATTTATAAGATAACTATTAATAAGAAACGAATACATTCAACAAACTCTTATATATTAAAGTTTTTTGTGCAGACTGTGAAAAAAAGAAGTAAAATTTTTGTTTGTATTCTATTCCTAATATCTTATTTACTGAATAAAATCTTTTGATAACTATTTTTATTCAATTTTAAAAACGGTTTATTTATTAAAAAGTTCTGCTAATAAGAATAATAATTGTATTATTTGTATAAAGCCGTTTAAGTGAAAAATTTAAAAATCATCTCAAGTGCGCTGTAATTATTATTACGCGTAACAGCTGTTCCGCCTTCCGAAGGCATTATCAATCTCCGCAAAAGGTACTTACGGACGATCTGTTTATTTTATTTCTATGTAGGTACTATAATAAGACTCATGAATTGTTCTCAATTTTATTACCAATATAAATGTAATTCTAGAAATTAAACTTGAACGCAATAAAAAAAGTAATAGCTTAATTGAAGAATTTATTTTCATATTAATATTGATAATAAAAATAGTTTCTTTTTTAATTTCTAATATAAATTTGTTATTCAATGTTCTAAAATAATTTTCTAATCAGCATTTTTTTATTAATTTTTACATACTTTAATCAATTTTTGATTATGTTCATAATTTGTCCATTCTTACATAATTGTGTTCTATGTTTATCATTTGTCTACACTTGACATTATTATTTTTTAGCATTCTATATATTCCTGATGAAGAAAGCATCGCTTTCGAAACATGTTGATATTTGTATATTAATAAAGTGGTGATTTTTGCAAAGCAATTTTTAATTAATTTATTAATAATGACGCCACAAGGTGAATACCAATCTTTTAAAGAAATTATATTCATATTTTTTTGTTTTTTAACCAGAAAACCGACTGTACCCTTAAATGTGTCCAGGTTTGGCTAATATGTTATATACATATTCATATATATATATATATAATAGGTATTATTTTTCGTTTTTCTCCTTTTTAAATTACATGATAACAAAATGAATAAAACAGTAAGTAATTGAGGTAACAACTTACTCAGTAATGGTCAATTCCCTTTTCCTGTTGCACACCATCTCAGCGCACTTTCCCGGTACCTGAGCAATGCGGCCGAACTTCAGGGCCACCCCGTATCTCTCAACGTAACATGCTTTGGGATAGGCTGTTGATGAAACATGTTTCGTATTAATATTACATATCTGTTAATATATTTAATTTACTGATTAACCTTCCTCACGACGGTTGTAAGTTACAAAGTATAATAGAGCAATAATCTCCATCACCACAACAAACAGGTTGACTGCGCCCGTTTAGGAAAATTGAAAATTGTAAATATATTTTTACGTTGGTGGAAGTCAAACCAGCAACTACGTGAATCAATGACAAATGCGTAGACTGTTTCGCTACTAAGGTTGCTTTCCTCCCCGTTCCCACACGTTAACTATGGTTCGTTTCGTATAATTAATTAATTAATTAATTAAATAAGATTCAAAATTTGGTAAAATAAATTATAATATAGTTTATTCCTGATGAGGAAAGCATCGCTTTCGAAACATGCTGATATGTATATATTAAAAAAGTGCTGATTACAAAGTAATTTATAATATTTATTATATTGTTATATTTATAACAATAATTTCGAATCCCTTGGTCTCTCTGACTCTCTCAGTTTCCTCCAAAAACTTAAATCCAACCCTCTTATTTATCCCGATGGTCGCTTTTCATGCTTTATTCGAGTCTTCATACCCTGCATATAAAAGCTCTGAATAAACCGTAACCCTAATTTGGATTCCTAGATATGCTGGAATCAAAAACAAAAAGCGTCTAACCATATCGTTACCTTCCCAAACCACAACATCCTATCAGACATTTTTCTATCCTCAAAGGTAGATCCGGTAAAGTTTGAGCAGGTATTGACATATTATTAGTCAATTCACGGGAGGCTTCTTCGCCTCGATACAAAGGGCTATCCAACCAGCGATTTCAACAATTCCCTCATTTTTCCAAAATCTGTACTCCAATCTACCATATAATTATGAAATTTGGCTATTTAAACTATTTGACTATTTTAGTGCTAATGATAATATTTTTATTAAATGAAAAACACAATTTGTAAAACACCACTTTTAAAAAAAATAAATAAAAGTGGTGTTTTACAAATTGTGTTTTTCATTTAATATATAATGTTACACCCCAAAGTGTTTGCTTCCTTCGAAAAAAGATAATATTTTTAATACACTCAATAGAACACAAAAATCCATCATGAAAATTGTACTTAAAGTCCCTGTAAGAACTAGCACTGACGAAATCTTTATCAAAGTTAACATTATGCTAATAAAACAATTATACTCTTAAACAATACTACTTCATAAATACACAAAACAAGGAATAACAACAATCACACATATTAGAAACACTAGATCTCAGAGTCAAGAATACATAGAACAAGGAACCACAAACACAAGATTTGGAGAAAAAAACTTCTTATACTATAGTACTAAAATCCCGAAACCCTTTAAAAATCAGAACAACCATAATAAATTTAAAAATCAAATAAAACACTGGTTACGTTACATAGGAAGATCTGAAATAGAAAATATATTAACACCAAAATGAAACCACTCAACTGCACTGAAAACACCTAACCTTAGATTTTTTATTCTTTTATCAAGCGTATCAAATCCTCAGCAAATCCCAGTGAGGATATCATTGTTTGTTATAAAAAAAAGAATATAATAAAATATTATTTAAAAAGAAAAAAATTATATATAAATTTGACTTACCTCTCTCCATAATTTGAAATGATGGTCTAGAACACCTTTGAAGGGTGAAAACAAAAAAAAAATAGAAAAACCTTCTCAAGAACTCAATTTGTAACTTCAATGACACGTTGGAATTTTCAACGGAAAACTACAATGTTCAGTATTATTAGTAACAAAATGTTTCTACTGACCTTTATTTCTTGGAACAATTTCGTGAGCCTCTGAACTAATGATGCTCTGGAAGAATATCACGGAGAGAACCAAAAATACAGCCTTCAGATGCATTTCAGCTTCTTGTTATATATTATTTAGTTACTTAGATGTCGTGAACCTCGGCGTAAACTGAAGAGATACTATGAAGTCTTGATATTTTTATATGAATATGTTGTCAACACTTGTGTGATAACCCCACGCCCGAGCCCAATGTCAATATAATATAATTAATAGAAGGCTGGGCTATCAATTCCGGAATATTTAATTTAAGTAAAGTGTACAAAATATGTGCTAAAACCATGTATGATCGTATGAAAATTTTGAGATTCGCAAAGAAAGCCGATGTAAGCGTAATAATAATAATAATAATTGGATGATTTTTAAAGCGCCGTTTTTGTGAAAAATCACCTCAAGGGCGCAGTACAAATATTACTTCATATTATTTATCTAATTATGTACAAACAGATACAGAAAGACATACTTACCTGGCAAGTCGTTTCAGATGAATACAGTTTTATTAGAAAATTTAGAAAATTTATGCTTAGAGATGATATGATTTTTACAGTTACTATTTTATCCTCCCTTTTTATTGATGTTACATTTATTAGAAGATTGGTGGAACAAGAAGAGTTGGTATTTATTTTAAATATTTCTAATTCTTAGCCCTGAAGAATACTTATAAAATGACCTTAAAAATTTTTAATCGATATTAACATATGTTTTTTTACATGTTTAGTTATTTACAGTGTTGAGGGCTGTGGACGCATTTGCCCACCAATGCGTAATTAAAAAAAATATATATTGTATAGGTGACTTTAGGGAAGCACTAACCGACTATCCTAGTTAAGCAATTAGCATAATGAGTAAGATTAAGAAAGGGACACTTATATTAAGAAAAGAGTGCAAGGATAATGTATGACACGAATGTGAATGGAAGAAGAAGTTGTGGGCGCCAGACGAAGACATGACACGAAACAAATAATTGAGTCGGGCCATGTCAGAAGTCAGAATAACAGAGAAGAATGTATGAGACGATGTGTGAATGTGAATGAAGCAAGAAGTAAGTGCGAAGACCGAGTTTGCCTACCCCTTTTTACACTCATGATATAAAAAGAATGTAAAAACAGTAAAATTAAAAAAAAAACTATTTCAAAGAATAATAATCTAAGAATAACCGATATAATAATATATATCGTATTGTTAAACTTTTGTGTAAAATACCAGGGAACATTTCTTCCTCTTTCTGTGTCAACTGTGGTTAGAGGTTCATAAATATGGAGATAATCTTCTCTACCCAGTGAGCGGGCCGCCTATTGATACTGTAGGGATTTTATTTATTTTTATTTCAAAGATTTTTAAACTGAATTACGCGCTAGCGGCACTTGCTGATAGCAATCTTATATTTAAGCCCGCTCACTAAGGTAATGGAGGGTATACGATGGAATTTCGGTAGAGACGGAGGGGGTCGGTCCTGATTCTAATTTGTAGTAAAATGTTTTGGCTAAATCTATTGTATGTTTTCAGAGTGGAGGAAAAACAAACAAAAAACGCATTAAATGTAAACGCATGTTTTAGTAAGAGCAGGATTTTATGTAATTTTTATGTAATTTGTTTGTGGAAAACATCATCTGGTAAATTTCGAGCGCTGTCACATTTTTATGACGTTTTCATATGAACAAAAAATAATTTATTCAATTCCGTCAGAGATAGCACATGACTTTTAAAGATAAGTCGCCTGGATAAAGAACTTTTTTTATAAATTTTGTTGTTACTACATTGACTGTTATTTTTGAAACTGGTAGAAAATTATTAATATTAAGTAAAAATGAATAAATTTACATTGTGAATCAAAACTTTTCAAAAACAAAATTAACAAATTATACCTACGGCTAATTTTTACTCTGACCGGGTTAGACTCCATTATCGCCCGACTCAATTCTGACTTGACGTCTCATGGGTTGACCATTACGCTATGGGGGTGGTATTTGTACTTCGCTCTTACATAAATCGTGATAATGCAGTGGTATATGTATTTTACCACGAGGCGAAATGTCTAAGTACATTTTTCCCCTAGGCAGGTAACACATGTTTTTTCGATTAATATTTATCCTTAAAAATAATCGGAATCAGGGCCTAGGTAAAAAATAATAAGGTTCCCGCGAGTTAATCGGTCACCTACTTCCAAATAATGCGTGCATCTCCCTTGCCCCCTTGTTTGACCTTCCGCCATCCAGTACGATTAAAACCACCATCGAAAAAGGTCCTAATCGAACCACCGCCGCAACTCATCACCTGTACCGCCGCCACACATCACCTGTACCGCCGCAACTCGCGATTTAACCTATACCAATGAAACACGAGTGAATTATCTACAGTGAATGGTGAAATAGGCGAGTCCCTTCTTTTACCACTTCCATCTAATATTGTTCCTCAATTCTATGCTGTACTCGTTCGCAAATTCTTTTACATACAATTCGCAACCGCAAAACCATCTTGATCATTGCGACCAGGATTGGCTCCACCCGCACGCACCAGACGTTTATTGATAGAATGTTATACAGTTTCATACAATACGGCATGTTTAAATATAAGTATAATACTCGTATATGATACATAATTATATTATTGTATGGTTTACATTACCTACCTCACTAGGTGAAACCTGTTCTTGATTGTTAACTTTTATGGAATTAACAAATATGGGTCCACGACAGTGAAAAAATAATAAAATAACACAAGGTTAACGAAAAACATGAATAAAATACTCTCATTATCGGGACGATATATTTTAAAATTTATAAAAAAAATTGAAAATAGGGCTTAGTTAAATGTAACAGTAATATTTATATCGTTTTTAAAACAATACTTTTTTGTTATTACACTTTCAATAATCCTCTTCAATATTGGAAAGCTTTACGTTACAGTCTGACATTTAAAAGCAAACAAAAAATAGGTTTAAAGGGTTTTGAATGGCAACACAAAGATGGTTCGTGGGAAAAACAAAAAAGTCCAAGCTGTGGCGTGCATTGGTATGCTGTGTGCAGTTTAACTTCAAGTATGAATTATTGTGTATTTTATATTTGATAATTACTGTTTTATTACCATCTCCCGCTGAATATTTATGGCAAACTGAATGAATGAGCCTACAAGTTCCTTACTAAATTCAAGGAAAAAATGCATCTGTTTAGAAATTTGTAGCCTTTTAAAATATTTATGGAATTTCTTCCTGTGGTTCATTTTCTTGTCACTGGTCCAAGAGCATTTGTTTTATTTCAATCAAACGCTGTTCAGAAATTAACAGTACTATCAGAAATGAATGATTTTACATTATATTCAAAGACAATTTTATGTTAAACCTTTTTTTACTTATTTGACGACTCGCAAGGAATATAATCAAATGGAAAAGGGATTTTTGTGTGTTTCTGAAATTTGGTGTATTAAATGTTAGATAATCAACAAATATTAAAAAAAAAAACAAAATCAAATTCACAGATTAAAATTAAAATTTAAAATAAGAAATTTGAGAAATGAATTATGATGATTTGTCTAATTTCTTTAAAATGAACTGCCAAAAGCGAATATTTGAAAACATTTGAGTGTGAAGAACACATTTCAAAGACAAAATCAGTAGGTTGATGTTGCCATAGTGATGACATTATGTTGTTTCTAAATAATAATTATCTACAAGTAGATGCCAAGCTACATAATGCTGGTATTAGTATTTAGAAACTTTACTTATTGGTTTTATTAGTAACATATTTTTCTACAGACTTTGGTATCATTTTCAGACTCGATGAAAATCGCCGAAAAAATTAAAAGAAAAAACTTTAAATTCGTTCACTGTTTTTCATAGTAAAACGAATACTATTATTTTTAAATGTGTATTCAGAATTCAGATCCCAAAGAACTGGCGACAAATTGAACACAAAACGATAAGTTTTGTATATTTTGTATACTGTATTAAGTTATTTTGTATACTGAAAAGCGATAACCCCGTTATTCAACTAAGTAACTAACCATCACGCCGTTTCCCCGCAGGGGTAGGCAGATAGGACGGACCGCCAAACAACTCGATCTTGGCATACACTTCTTGCTTCATTCACTTTCATACAACGTCTAATACATTCTCTTCTGTTATTCCGACTTCTGACATGGCCCGAATCAAGTATTTGATTCACTTGATCGTGCCATGTCTTCCTCGATCGTCCCCGGCTTCTTCTTCCATTCAAATTCGCGTCATATATTCTCCTTACACTCCTTTCTTCGTTCATTCGCTCTACATGCCCAAACCATCTAAGCGTCCCTTCCTTAATCTTGCAATCTCGTTATTCAAAATAAATTATTTTCTCAAATGGTTATTATTTGGAATAATAACCACCCGACTTAAATATTTCTAAGACTCAAAATGAACAGGTATTATATTTATTCAATTTGTAAAAGTGAACACAAAAAGTATGTTTATCAGAGATGGAAAGACTGATAGGGGTGAATGCAAGAAACTTCATTAACGAAAGACTGAAAGCGGTTGGCACTAGCAAAAAAGAAGCGAAACTAGCAGTCCACAATCGAGTGCTAATACCAACCCTGATATAGCAGTGAAGCATGGGACTGGCAGAGGAAGGATGAAAGTAAACTGATTGCTATAGAAATTAGATCTCTGAGGCGAATATGTGTAAAACAATGTATGATTAAGATTTGTAAAGAATGCAAGGCTGGTGTAATGAGTAAGATTAAGAAAGAGACGCTAAGATGGTTTGGGCATGTAATGCGAATGAACGAAGAAAGGAGTGAAGAGAATTTTTAAATAGCCGAGGAAGACATGGTACATTCAAATGAATCAAATACTTAAGTCGGGCCATGTCAGAAGCCGGAATAATAGAAGAGAATGTATGAGACGATGTATCAATGTGAGTGAAGCAAGAAGTGTATGTCAAGATCGAGTTGTTTGGCGGTCCGTCCTCTCTGCCTACCCCTGTTTCGTTATTTGAATTTCTACACATGTAGTTATGCTTGAAATTACTCATTAAAAACTTCTTGAACTCATTTAAAAAAGTTGTATTATTTATGTGTAGGTGAATATCTGCTTTTAATCGTGGTGAAGGTTTTGCTGTTTTATCTTTAAACTGTTTTTATAGTTTAAAATCAAACCATAAATCCAGTCTCCTTCAACGGAAGCAATCTTATCAATATGCCTTTCGTTGAAAGTAAATGCGATCAATTGCGTCATTCAAGAGAACAAAGAAAATTAGCTCTCGGTTACCATGCTTGATATCGTTTCTTACAATGCAGTAAAACCAATTGATGAAAACATCGCGATATTATCTGCAATTACTGCGTATCCAGTAATGTCCCCCATTTCATCTTAATTGTATGAATTCTTGTCGTTTAAAGGCGGAAGGAAATGGTTTCGGAAGAGTAAGAAGCGAGAGGAAGGTTAGGTACTGCTGGGATATTTAAATCTATCTTAACATAAGCGATAGGCATCTAAAATATTTTCTAGCAATATTTCTTCTCTGAATTCTGTCCTATCAACATAGTAATGCTAACAGCATCTTTCGTCTCAAACGAAGCAAAAAGCAGTATGTAGGAGGGTAAAATTCCACAAAGTTTTATCTTGAAAGTGTGTTACTTTTTTTTTAATATGAATACCGCACAAGGGTCCCAACTGCTTGCAACCATCTGGAGCCAGTGAGACTATGGCATCCCCGATTGGGGAATGTTGTGAGACTAAAATTAGTGGGGAGGGGAAGTAGAGGAGAAAGAAGAAGATGGGGAAATCTTCCTATTCGTATACATAAATTGTATCATACCAACACACTCTTCTGTTGTTCCAACTATTGATATTCCATTCTCGTCCATCTGTTCCTTATTTTGAATAAATGTAAATATTGTTTTATTATTCTCACACATCATGGTGTGGCTTTTGCATTATTTTCGGATTCTCGGAGGCTTAATTTTTTTTATTTTATATAGAATCATTAACAACCTGATTGACAACCCTGCCATCCTCAACTATTAATTTAAATGTATCCACGAGGAATACGGGACAAACTGTAACATTTTTCTGCAACGCTTATACAACCATAATAAAATGAATCAATAAATAACACATTAGAAAAACATGCGAAAACAAAAAGAATATGTAGGTGGTTCAGGGTTAAATTGAAATGAACGTGTATTAAAACGGACATTTGGTATCTACCATATACCATAAACAAAACAAAAAACCCGTTGGCAGCACTGTCGTTATGCCAGGACACCATTGACTGTCTTGGCGGTTTGCTTTGTCTAGTCTGACATGTGTCGAAATGATTTTGCTTTCAAAGTAAAAATAATTGTGAATCTGCTGTAAGTGATCGTTAATTTTCTATCTTCTGCATATACATTGTTTTCACACTTTCATCTTGGAAATGATTTATTCGATTATATGCCCATCTGGGCTTTTACATGGATTCTAGAACATATAAAGAGCTATCGAAGATTACAAGTACATAGAGATTCTAAACCATAAAGTAATGAATAATCTTTTTCAAACGTTTAACAGTGACATAAAATAGAAAACCAAAACAATATTATTATGGCTACATTATCCAATCTACAATATTACATATTGTAGGATTAATCTAAGTGCTGGTATAGATGACGCTTTGCTGCATAAATGGAGTCAGCAAATACATCAACAACACCTCCAAACCTGTTGCCCAGATTATGCATTCTATTGGTTAATGAATGAGACTGATAGTCGGTTGTGTAAGTGTTGTAGAAAAATGTTGCAGTTTGTCTTGTGTTCCTCGTCAGTACATTTCACTTTATAGTGGCGAGGATGGCAACTAGGTCTGATATTTAAATTGTGTAAAAACATTTATATATTTAATATTGTATCACGGCTAGCCACTATTTATTACTAAAATGGCCGTGTTTTATGAAATGAACAACCTTTTTTGTAATTAAGTGAATTTAGAGTTTGCCAGGGAAATGACGCGACTAGTACCGTTGATTTGTTTCAAAATAAATTGTACGTTATTGTGACATTAAAGGATATATATTTATTTTTACTTGTTTAATTGATTGACGTCTATTTTAAAGCACACGGTGTCCACAATACACACGTGTACTAAAATGGACCAAATTAACATATTTTTTTAATCACTGTAAAATGTATAAATTAAAGCATTTTGTATTAATTATAATAATGCAAGTAGAAAGGAAAAAAACCCTTGTATTGATTTGCTACAAAATTGTCTAGCGCAAAATCATTACTAAAAAGCGAATGATAAAAAAATTGTCCATTTCATTGTCACTCCTACCTACCTTGAGAACTAATGTACGAGTATACTGTATTTCAGTCATATAAAGATTATATTTAGTAAAAAAATATGCTTTTTAAATGTATTGGCGTATACTTTAAATGTATTGCATTTGTGCATTCTAGTTAGGTTAGCCTTTAATTAATCACATATTATATAAAATATATTAATTAAAAATTACTTTGTATTCATCGCTTCATTAATATATATATATCAACATGTTTCGAAAGCGATGCTTTCCTCACAAGGAATATACAGAATACTAAAAAATGATAATGTCAAGTATAGACAAATTGTAAACATAAACAAAAATGCTTTAAAGTAATTAATAATTAATCAAAAATGTTATTAAAAAATATATTATAAAATATTAATTAACAAATTCATATTAGAAATTTTATTTTTTTTATTAATATTAATATGAAAATAAATTCAAGAAATAGCAGTTTTTTAAATATTTGATTATTAATTATATTAACACTTTTTCTGATTTCTAAAATGAATTTGTTAATCAATGTTTTATAATAGTTTTTTATTAACATTTTTGATTAATTATTACTTACTTTAAAGCATTTTTGTTTATGTTTATAATTTGTCTATTCTTACATTATTGTGTTATTACAAAGTCGTGATTACAAGGTAATTTTTAATTCATTTATAAATGAAAATACACTTTGTCTGAATCCACTTTTATTTTTAAATAGTCGGTGGATTCATTATTGTAGAGTTAGAGTATCTCACGGAAGGTGAAACTTTTTAAATAATAAATACAAAGCATAAATAAGGTTTTTTTATTGCTATGGCATTATGAGCACGTCACTTGAGGGCAGCAATTAGGATAGTCTTTACGGCGGTTTTCTGGTCCGCGAATCACTCTGCAGCGGCGGCCAGGGATTGGTTTGTCACACCTGAAATAAGATATTGATTACCTTTATTAATTCACAATAAAACTGTAGCTTTTTTTATAAGGAAGATTAATTTTTTCCAAAGAAATTGGCACAACTGTATTAATTTTTTTTGGCTATTTTCATTAATTTATAATTGGAGGTATACATTTGAATTTTAAGTCTGAAGTACTATTTAATATGTAAATATCAACATTTTTCAGAAGCGAAGCTTCCGTCACCAGGATACAAAGTATATTAAGATATAAATAATGACAAGAATACACGAATAATATACATATAAAAATAATAACGTAAGAATAGATACGTTACAAACATAAACAAAAATTAATAATAAGTAAATAATTAATTAAAAATGTAAAGGAATACTAAAAAAAATTGTATTAAATAATAAATTATTATTAGATTTTTTTTTTAATTAAACCCAAAGAAACAAAAATTTAATGAAAAGCAAATTTTACCTTTTTTGTTTAACTCTGGAAGTTTGCTAATATTCTACATAAATACATACCCCCATTAAATGATCATAAATAGAGCTTTTAAACTGTACAATTTCCGCTATCATTCCAAGTCATAAGACTGTGCAATTTCCATTAAAAACAACAATTTTGGAGACATGAAAACTTCTAACACGATACTTTTTTTTCCAATATTGTAAGCGGAGTATGCAAAATACCTTTAATCGTGATCAAGCGTTCTAGGATTCAGTAAAAAAATGAATTAAACGCATGCAAAGGCGGTTAAGAATTAATAAAAAGGAAATTTTAATATCCTGAAAAACGTTAACAAAGGAAAAACAACGATAAAAGTCATGTTAATAACTTTTTGTTCGTGTTATCGAGACCGTGCCTTTGTGATTAAAATATAAAAGTTAGGACGCGAGGGTAGCGAGTGTAAGATACATTAAGCTATCCAGATTTGCAGCTGAAATATTTTTAAATAATTTAATTAAAAATTACTTTGCAATCACCACTTTATTAATATATACATATCAACATGTTTCGAATGCGATGTTTTCCTCATCAGGAAAATACAGAATACTAATAATACAGTGAAATCATGAATTAAAAAAATATATTTTGTATTCACCACTTTATTTAATGTACACATATTTCTTCATGTTTCTTCATCAGGAATACATAGAATACTAAAAATAATAATGTCAAGTATAGACAAATGATAAAAATAGGACACAATAATGTAGGAATAGACAAATTATAAACATAAACAAAAATTGATTATAGTAGAATTAATTACTAAATATTATTATTTAATTACTTACTTACTTTAATCAATTTTGTTTATGTTTATAATTTGTCTATTCTTATATTAATAAAGTGGTAAATACAAAAAAAAAATTAAAATTCATTTATTAATAATGATGCCACAAAGTGCATACCAATCTTTTCAATAAATTATAATTTTTAATTCATTAATTAGTAATGACGCCACAAAGTTAATACCAATCTTTTGAAGAAATTATGATGAAATATTTTTATAGTGTATATCCTTTTTTTTCAAGAACGTTATGTTACTTACGACTCAATTGTTAATTTGCGGTACTGGTTGCAGGTCATTATTGCGCATTCTCCTGGGACTTTATACCACTGTTCATACTTCACAGTCGTCTTATATCTGTCCACGTAGCAAGCTCCGAAGTGTGCTATAATAAGACATAACACGTGCATTAATATTTTCAAATTTTCCATTCTCAATAAATTTATTAGGTCCGGAAGAGGAATAACAGTATATTTGCTAAGAACTTGGAGTCATACCGAGCAAATTTTAGAAAGCATGACATTCAATATTTTAAAGTATCTGGGTGTTTTAGAAGACAGTCAAATAAAATGGAAAGAACAAGTATAAAATACGGTAACCAGAGTGAGAAAACTTATTTACATATTCATTAGATTGAGAAACATTCTATCATCCAATATGATAAAAACAATATATTTTTTCCCTCGCGCAATCCATTTTATTAAATGGTATAATCGGCTGGGGGGAACCTTTAAAACTAAGCTCTTACCTGTTGAAAAGTACAGAGATTGATTTTGAAAGTCATCCTACGAAAACCATCGATATTTCCAACTACACAGCTGGTTTAACTCTTTTAGAGTTCTCAGTTTAAATAAAATCTTTAAAAAAAGTTACAAATTCACAAAGACCATTTCAATTCAACAATTTCCACAAAAAAGTAACCGACCAAGATCACACGGGAACTTAGAAATCTGTAAATTTAAAACTAGTGGTTCTCAACTCCATTACGCCTATCAAGGTATACATTTTTTTAGTGCCTTCCCGTACAAAATCAAAACAGAAAAAAAAGCTTTTTTCAAACCATAAATCACACAATTATTAGATAACTCCAATAGAAATCAAGGGAACATCCTTAAATCGGACTTTGGGTTAAATCTAATTGTTTATTTAAAATTTGGCATATATTATTTTTATTTGATTTTGATATTTCTAATGCTTCTAAGTTATTAAGGCGCAAACCCCTACTATTTTTATGTATTAATTGTACTCCTGTACTTTTATCAAAATGATGGTTAGTATTAATTAAATGTTCGGCGAATTCTGAAAAAGCTATACTTGTTAAGCATCTAATATGTTCTTTGACTCTAATGTTTACGTTTCTCGCGGTTTTACCTATATAAAATGTATTATGTTTATATCTTATATGCGCCTTCTTATTGCATTTCTATTATCATGTACTGTTAATCTTCTATTTTGTAGTAACCATCGTGTACAACACAAATTGTATCTATATTACATTCTCGATGTATTTTATTTTTATACATAGTTATCATTACCGTCGCTAGATGGCGATGTTTCACAACTCAAACACGATAAATCTTTCTTTATTGAGTTGGGTAGTTTTCGTTAAATAAATTTATACTTTTTTTTTGTAATTAGCTATTAAGATATATCTATATTATTACATATTTTATATGTCCTTATATTAAATAAAATAAAAATATGTCCATAATAGTAACTTGGGGTGGAATGGCGAGGGACGGGAATGGTGTATTATTTTATACAGGACCCTAAAGGGTTGTTGTCAGTCAAAATTTGGATTAGATCAGTCAAAGGGTGTAGGATTGTTAATAATTGTATAGCAGATACACATTAATTTTCAAATGGAGAGATAACTGTTAAAACCCTTTAACAGCGACTGTCACATACGTGTGCTACAGATAAAATTATTAATAAAAATTTCAAATCAAAATGTCGCGGAACGTATAATTCAAAATTCATTAACCTCATGGGCTGACGATACAAAATTATATATTAACAATAAAAAATGTGTATCTATGACGTATACGCGCTCAAAAAGCCCTCTTTAATTTATTTATAAAAATAAGGGAAGATATATTGTCATCCGTTAAATCTATCAAGGACCTTGGGGTAGTCGTTGATTCCAAATTTAAGTCTTTAGACCATATATTGCAGTTGTCTACATCGTTCTACAAATTACTAGGGTTTGTTATAGGTTTTGTTATGTTTGTCTAGCAAACAGTTTACTAAACCCGAAGCAATGACTTGCTAAGTTCAACTGCATTATAAGGTTTGAACTTGAGTACGCTTCTGTTGTGTGGGCCCCATAACAGGTAAAGTTTATAGAAATATTAGAACAAATTTAAAAAAAAAACTGATTTCTATATATGAGAATGCACGGCGAGAACCCGAAATTTATGCACCATGAAGATTTGCTTTCTGAGACGCGTTACGAAAGTCTCCAGACTAGAAGTAGTGGGGCCCTTGCAGGAATGGCGTAATAAATTATACATAATTTGATAGACAGTCCACACCTCCTGGAATGCCATAACCTGTTTGTACTAAACAACTACTGTCAGGGGCGGCACCACGAACTAATATGCATACCACATGGTAGAACAGACGTGTTATCTCAGCACAGCATGACAAGGGGTATAGTGCTGCTACATAACATCTCTCTTGATATTTTCAATACAAACCTTGAAGGTTTCAAGCGACATGCAAAAAATGTATTATATTTCTTGTCATTCCGTATAATTTCATACAAATTATTGTTTTTCTCATGTTTGCAGTTAATGGATGCAGTATCCTATACACAATTTAAAAAAAATAAATATATATATATATGATGATGAGCCCGAGTCTAAAATATGGCTTATTCTCTATGTTATTGACATCTGTTGAAATATGTGAAAAAAACATAATGATGAATCGTACAAAATTGTCGAAATCGAGACGTGCAGTACGGATTTTTCACCTGATTCTTTTAGGCTGCTCTCTGACGGTCCGGTGAGGAACGAACTTTTCACTCGCTACTGGAGACACTGCGCAGAAAAGTCCTACAATGGACGGCGTTGCAAACCGTTACCTAACTTTAGCAAACTTGACTTTTCTGTGCAGTCTCTGCAGTAGCGAGTGAAAAGTTCGTTCTTCACCGGACCGTCAGAGAGCATATTTACATAGCAAATATAATATATATATTTTTTAAATACAGTAAATCCGAAAATAATTTTATAGGTTGCCTCTAAAATTATAATTTTTTTTCATGGCATATACTCGTACTTCATAATTTAAAATAAAAATAAATAAAATACTTCTCATCCATACTAGATATTTTCTAAACCTTTAATTGAAAAAATATATCATTCAGTTTGGATGGGTATTTTGGCCTCAAATTCAAAATTAAGTTGTGAATGAAACAGGCAGCGCCCCCGTTCCTCTTAAATGTACCAACAATATCAGGACTGTTATACTCGCTTATACTTTGATTGTAGATTGCATGCAATTGGTCATTATTTCGCAGGAGCATCTGCACAGATGTATATACAAGAATGCTATAATAAAAATAACAAAAATAATGTTTTATTATCTTCTTTTTTATGACAAAATAACAAATAATCACATCCTAACTGGATTTCCCGTGCTGAGGATTTCACTTAAAAAATATGAAATTACATTAAATTAAATTGATGTGCTTGATGAAAAAAAAAAATTCTAAGGTGAGGTGTTTTAAGTGCAGTTGAGTGGTTTCGGTGTTAGCCTGTATTTGGTGTTAATATATTTTCTATTTCAGATCTCCCTATGTAACGTATCCATTGTTTTACTTAATTTTTAAATTTATTATGTCTGTTGTGATTTTTGAAGGATAGTGTGATTTTGTTGTAGAGTTTAGTGCCATAGTATAATAGGTTTTTTTATCCAAATGTTGTGTTTGTGGTTCCTTGTTTTATGTGTTTTTGACTCTGAGATCTAGTGTTTCTATTATGTGTGATTGTTGTTATTTCTTGTTTGATAGTATACCACTTTCAAAAGTATAAATACTAATGTAAACATGTTCTACTATATCACTCTCTAGTTCTGATTGCGTGAACTAATCAATTTCCCCGTGTTTACTCCTGTATCACTATTATAGTATGCATCATCAAAAATTTGGAAATGCACTTATCGGAAAACATAATATATAAGTACGTAAATACTACAATGAAAGTAATTATACGCGTAATAATTTTTGGTTGTTTTTTGTCAATTTATAATCTAATCGATATGGACATGTGACGAGTTGATGAACGCTATTTGCAACATGCATATCCAATAAGCAGGGACTTGGAAATTAGCGTTGTTTTTTTGTGGTATTTTTCTGAAAAAAATGTGTTATTTTGCAGTCAAAAAATGTTGGAAAACTCGTTTTTTACTGTTGTTATTTATTTTTACTTTTTTAATAAAATTGGTAAATTAATAATAGTTTGTGCGTTTTCATTTTAATTCCATTTTGTGGCTAATTATGTATGTCAAAAGCGTAGATAAAGAAATATTCAGAATGTATAATATTATTGAATGAATTAAAAATTATTTTGTGGTCACCACTTTATTAATATGCACATATCAATATGCTTCGAAAGCGACGCTTTCCTCATCAGGAATATACAAAATACTTGATATGTTCTCGTATATATTAATAAAGTGGTGATTACAATGGTAATTTTTAAATTATTTATTAATACTGACGCCACAAAGCGAATACCAATCTTTTGAAGAAATTATGTGTAATATTACTATCATATTTTAAAATACCAGAAAAACGCATGGAAAATACGAAATTTTACTTTATTTACCAGCATCGCGTAATTTACGTTATTCTTTTAAAAATGGCGAAATTCACGTTTTTCGCGTAAGAATGACGAATTTCGCATAAATCAATGAGATATTACATTACAGAGATTAAAGATTACACCAATAGAGTGGTTAAAACATATGTGTTTGTAAAAAAAAATAACATTAGACACTAAGAAATAAAAATGAAAACTGCAAGCACTACACATATAGATTAGGGTTTTTTCAAATACTCTTCATTTAATGTGCTTGAAATGTTGCTAGAAGGCACAGAGCCAACACATATACTCGTACTTCGAAGAAACGACTTGTTCATTGAATTAGATTAATAGATGGTAAAATTTTGTTGTTTTAACAGAGAAAAAGATGCACATAATATATTTTTATTTTCTCTTACCTGGTTTGGAACTTCTTGGCACAGTCTCCGTTCTGTTGACCAGTGACATAACACTACCATAGAAACAAACAGATAAGATCATAAAGAGTAACTTGAAATGCATTTTTATGGCTTTTTTATTTGTATTTTAAATCTATATATTATTTGGAATGATTTTACCGAAACGCGAAAATACAAACTGAAATGTTACTCCGAAATTTCAAATATATATTATTACTTTTATCTACGACACCGATAACCCGACTGATAAATGGGACCAAATTATGATGACACTTTATTTTAATTACAAAAATATATATTCTTAAAAATTAGACAAGTATTTTTACAATTTGTTAAAATACTCATTGAATCGTTCCCGTGTCGTTAGCAATTATTGTAATTAGTTTCATTAAAATATGATTTTTTAAATAAAATAAAGTAAAAGCATTTGATAAAGTGAAACATAAAATCCTCCTTACCAAGCTTTGGAATTTCAGTATTGATAGTAATTTGTTAGAATGGATAAAAAGCTACATAACCAATAGAAGTAATAAATAAGCCTAACATGTGATACAAAATCGTGGCTACAAACGGTGTACCTCGGGGGTCACATTTAGGCCCAATATTGTCTCTACTTTTTTTATCGTTACTGTATTCGATAATAATATAAATGTGTTGCTTTTCACTGAAGATCTAAAGCTCTTCAACTTTATAAAACCATAGAAGACTGCATTCACATTTAAATAATCTTACATAATTTACAAGATTGGTGGAAACTTAACAAACTCTATTAAACATTAGTAAATGCCGTATAATAAGATTTTTCAGACTAAATCAGAAATTATTCATCTTGGAATTATTTTCAATCACAAATTAAATTTCGTAAAATTTTGTAATCAATGCAATAAAAAATAAAGGATTAAAAAAGCTTGTGAGTCTAAGATTCTTTGCAAATATTTCAACGTTTCTAAGGACAACACCGCAATTCATATATATCAATAACTGAGAAATTTGTTTTATAAATGTGTAATATTTGAAAGAGCAAATGGGGTTCACTCCTGACATAAATACTATATACACCATAGATATAGTTTAAATTGTCCTATCCTGAAGATGCTCGTTGTAAGGTGAAACCGGCCCTGTCTGAAATAAACAAGCGAAGAAAGTTACAAATGTTTTTTAATAAAAAAAATAACGCGGAATTCCACCATGAATTGACTCAAATTAGAAATAATTAAGTTTCGTTTCGTAAAATCCACGTAGAAAAAGATTATATTTTATATTTGGCATGTTGACTTACTCGTTTCCAAGTAATTAAAACACATGCGTATTTTAACTATGTATTATTTTTATTTTCTTCTTTACCCGTCACTGATAAAGTTAAAAAAATAATGCATATTAAAAATAATAATTTTACATTGAATGTAAAATAATGAATCAATTGCGTAATGCAGAAAATGGTTAATATTATGTCGGTGGTCAGCAGAATGGAGATATTGAGCTGAGCGAATTGAGTGTTATATCCTTTGTTTCGTAAGGCACTATGATCAGGAAAACAAAATAACATGACGCGGTTATATCGAGGGGGAGGGGGGGGGGTTATTATTTTTCATTATTTTGTTTTATTTATTAACGCCTTATTTGGCTTTTTCATGAAATAGTAGGTAATATTATGTAAGTATAACAGTACTTTTATAATTAAGTTATTGTAACTACTAGTAGTATCGTAAGGGCATTCATATTGTTGTTATTGTTATTTTTATCTAACATTGAGATGCAACGCATGGAGCAAACAAGATAACATGTACATTTTTTTTTATATGAATACCGCACAAGAGTCCCAACTGCTCCCAACCCTCTGGAGCCAGTGAGACTATGGCATCCCCAATTGGGGAATGTTGTGAGGCTGAAGATATTGGGGAGGGGAAGGGGAAGAGGAAGGTGGTGAAATACCTGGATATTCAGATCTGGTCACCAAATACGGCGAAAAGCCATTTCAAGCAACGTTTCAATTCTGAATGGCGGTCTTTCACCAGGGTGATACTGAGAGTATCTTCCACTCTGGAACCTAGTTGCAATACAAAGAATCTGAAGCATGAAGTTACTACATTAACTGCGAAGTTTATCTTGCAATCAGTACGTAGTATAACAAAGCAAGTCAATATGATAACAATAACAAAAAACAAGTAGTGTGGTGTTATGTGATGATGTTGTACTTGGGGCGTTAAGAGGAACGGCTGCGGTGCCTGTTTCATACATAACTTCATTTTGGATTTGGGGCCAAAATACCAATCCAAACTGAATCATATATTTTTTTAATTATAGGTTTAGTAAATATCTAGTACGTATGAAAAGTATTTGACTTATTTTTGTTTTAATTTACGAAGTATATGCCATGAAAAAAAATCAATTTTCATAATTTTACAGTCAACTTAGAAAATTATTTGCGGGGTTCATCGTATTTGCTATTTAAATATGATTACGTTAGTAAAAATATAAAAACAAACATTAAAAAGAAAGGTTTTCTCGGGTCGATATTTTAAATTATATACTGAAAATTTGTGTCTCAACGTAAATTGGACGTTTTAATGTAATTTAAAGTCCACCATATTGCTTATTTATTTATTTTACATTTCATTATATTATCAAAGCAGATGGGGCAAAACTTTTTTTTAAATCACCGTCAGCTCCCAAATAATTGTTAACGTTGCCTCTAAAATCGCGAAAAACCAATTCCTTTAATAGCCTATATGTCATAATGTAAAACAAAAATAAATAAATTACTTCCAATACGTACTAGATATTTACTATACTTTTGGATAAAAAAAGATCATTAGGTTTTGGTTAGTATTTTAACCTCAAATCCAAAATTAAGTTTTGTATGAATCGTTCCTCTTAATATGGGAGTCGAACCTAGCGCGGTACTTTCATAATGCGGAATATGCGAGATAGATTATGTGTAACAGATAAATCCGTAGCTTCTACATCTTTTCATCTAATTCCCTCCCCACTTCAATAAACCTCATACCATTGGGGATGCCATAATCCCACTGTCTCCACATCAAATGTTTTTAAATAGGTGGTTAGGTAAGATTAGATTAGGTGTAGAGACGCCTTCTTTATTAACATCAAATTTGCGTAACGTTTAAGTAATTATTTCTAAGTGAAATTGTAGATGTAATAAAAAATTATGAAAAATGTTTCTATGTGTGATTTTTTGTAAATTCATAACTCTGTAAAGAATAGTTAAAAAATATATGCATTTCGTGGCATTTCATATGACGCATTGGCAAAAAAGAAACATACCTTCACGGTATGGTAAGCGGAGAGCACAGAGCGGAATGCTGCGGGCTGTCTGCTATCTGGAATGGCATGATGGTACATAATGCAGTGGTTCCCAAAGCGGGTTCCGCGGAACTCACGGTTCCACAGAGGGGTCGCTGGTGTTCCGTGACTATTTCCCAAATCTACGAATTCAACTGTCAGACATAAAACTTAATTATAAACAATTCTTAAATTATAATTTGTTTAAAAGATTGGTATTCACTTTGTGGCGTCATTATTAATAAATGATTTTTAAAAAATACTTTGTATTCACCACTTTATTAATATACACAGATATAAACATATATTATGTATATTCCCGATGAAGAAAGTATCGCTTTTGCAACATGTTGATATCTGTGTATATTATTAAAGTGGTGAATGCAAAGTAAATTTTTAATTCTTTTATTAATTCTTAATTTAATACGTCGGTCCAATAATAACCAAATATTTAATTGGCTTAAATATTTAATTTAAATTTATTCATTACATACTTGGTAGATAGTTTGAAGAAAAACAATAATTACAAAATATCACACCACCCATAACTGGAGCGTTTGGTTCCTTAGAACAGACAATCTGCCTAGCTGGGAACTAATATAGACTTGAAAAGACATAATAGCACTTGTACACATTTTAATTATTTTTAGTTGTTTAAATATTCTCAATTATCATTAGTTATTATACAATGCTATGTTCTATTCATTATTTTATGTACTATATAATTGTATCCACGTAATGAAATAAAAAAAATAAATACAGAGGGTGTAAAAAAATGAATTCTTAATGAGAAATTGCGTTCAATACGTGAAAATATTTGCAATGGTAATGAAATATAATTTGATTCGTCGCTATCAAACAAAATAAGATTGTGACAAGAAGTTTACGGGAAGCTTTGTGAACATCTTTAATTATATCCTGCTTGGAACAACAAAAAACGTTTGGTAAGTCGTCTGATCAGTAACAGAACTGAGTTTTGAAATTTCTCAGAACCCGAAATCGACTTTAGTCGCTATGATCAAAATGTTAAAGAGATTTTTCTCCGTTTTACAAAATACAACGGAGTTTTACAACAAACTTTTATATTTAACCTTACATTAAAGGATAATAAAACCGACAGTATTTAGTGGTTTGATCTTAATGCAGAGTAAATCAACTGCGGCGCTTTTTTCAGCCAGCTGCCTTATGTTTTATGGATATCCGTTTTAAAAAAACACTGAAATATTTCGAAACTAAATATTGACTTCCTACATGATACATTAACCTTAAATTTGCGCTTACAGACTGTCCTAATTTTACAAATATTTAGGAAGGGGTACAAAAGTTTGGGAACCCCTGCATAATGTATGAACATGCAATGTTTGAATCTGCCCCATTCAAGGAATGCGAAAGAAAATGGTCTAAGATTACAAAGAAAATGGGAAATGGAACCTTACAGGGAAAACAAAAGAAATGTCTGGGGTAGAAGTAGGAATGTTTAGTACAGCTCGGCTCGGGTTACCAGATGGGTACTCTATTGATCATTGTGATGGTATTCAACTGTAACCCAAGGGGTGAAATATTATCTTTTGAAATATTGATACAATATTGAGTGGAAAAATAAACGAATTAATAAATCACACGAGAAAAAGGTTTTCTGCTTCCCAATAGCTTGAAGCAGTTGGGACTTTTATTAGTTTATACAATAAAAACGCTCTTGCAAATCTTTATACTAGTTTCTACAATATATAGATTAGCCATCTTCAGATAAGTCTAAAGGCTGAAACATAGACTAGGCTAAAAGCGGTCCAGTCAAAAAATTAAGAGAGGGTTAAAAAATTTTTTTTTTTAAAGAAATCATTATAATGTCATGCCACTACGAATTGTCAGTATCAAAACTAAATAGATAGTTATGTTTCTCGAAACACGACCGCGGTGTTTTTTTTATTGTTTTTAATTCGTTTGTTTTTATAAATATGCAATGCTGTTTCATTTTGAATTTTCCCTCGAACGACGATTTTCAATTTACTTCGAGACATTCTTATCTGGAAGCACAATAAACATCTTCAGCAAAATTTTTGGTCCTTTGCAACATAATTTGGATTATTCGTTGGAATTCGATTAAAACATATCAAACGAAACAGAAATGGTCGGTTCGGTTGACAGCTTTAACAAACGAATAGCAATCTTTGGAGCGCTTTGGGAATGCTGTCCTTTTTCTACCGGTATTTCAATGGTAGATGCTCTGAGGAACTAGCGTCATTGATCTCTTTGACACCGGAGAATAGTCGGGAAGCAAGCCAAACGCACGCCAAGCATTTGTACATGGTTGACATTTGTCACATGAGAACGGGATCGACTCTTTCTTGTGTTCTCAGCTGTATAATGATTTCCCGGCCTTTATGTTTCCTCATAAATTTCACAATCTTTTAGGCTGCTTTATTTCACTATTTGTTTTCGTCAGTTAAGTAGGATTTTAAAATGTGTAGCGTTAATTCATTTGAATATATTTATATTTCTTAGTGAGAATAAGCAGAAACAATAAAATATGTGTTTTGGCATCTTAAATGCATAATTATTGTCTACCCACCTCCCTTCTCACCGATCTGATAGTGCCGAAATCAGTCAGATTTCAAATCGCTCATCGCGTAGGAGCAAAAACTGTTCAATGCCGTGATACGAGCAACTGGCCAATTCTGGACTGCAGTCAAGTTTAAGTGAAGTGAATCAAATTCTATAGGATATCCGGCTCCAAGGACCAAAGATATATAATATTATTTTCAGATTCGACCATTAATTTGTCAAGGTTTAAGGCACCATCTTTATCGCGAACCGTTCAATTCAAATTCTTGACCAGGTCGAAGACGCGAAGTGGTACCATGTTATTTCCAAGGAGAATCCAGCCGATTTAGCGTCACGTGATCTCAAATAATACATAACCAATTATGGTTGAAAGGTCGTACGTGGTCGGTTCAGTCATTATATAAGTGGCCGCTAACTTTACGGGACGTATTAAAAGTCGAAGAACAACTACCAGAGGTAAAGTCCCACGTCTCAACGGTGCACAGCCCGTTTTACTATTATGAAGACCTAGAATATTCCCGGTATTTTTCGTTAACACGCCTACGGAATGTAGTTGCTTGGTCTCTTAGATTCATATACAATGCTCGGCAACGGAGCGGGGTTTCTCGTAGGGTCGGTGTTCTTTTGCTCCTACGCGTTGAGTGATTTGAAATCGAACTGATTTCGGAACTATTTTCTTCCAGCGACAAAAGGGATTGGATCGGTGGGGAGGGAGGTAGGTAGATAATAATTATGCATTTAAGATGCCAAAACAATATGACTTATTTATATGCGAATTTTGATATGTACGTGGTTGCAAAATAAAACATACGATTCCGGATACGTACGTATATATTTATTCGGGACAAGTAAGTTGATATCTTTCCGCAAACACGGGTTATACATTTTCCCGTATATAAACTCGTAAGACGTGTTCCGACTAGTTAGCAGGATATTAATGGCAAGCATTCCAGTTAAAATAAAGAGGAAACGTTAAATGCAACTTACAAAGAGTTTGGTTTAATATTTTATTAAGGAGTATAACTTTGTATGGCTGTTCTAAAAATATCGATATATAGGTGGTTTGGGCATGTAGAGCGGGTTAACGAAGTCTAGAAAAATATCAGGCTTATAAAAAATGCTTCATGGTGAAACATCTCGTACTTACGAACCCTTTTTTGGATATTTGGATATGGTTTTATTGTATAATATAGAAAAATATTTTTTTTAGAATGTGATCCAAATACACTTTGTGAATGAACTTGATAAAATAAAATAAAACAAGTATTTATTTATTCTTAAATTTAAAAAAAAAAACAAAAAAGCGGCTTTACAATTTTAGTGTAAAGATATATAATATACGAGTAATATTTAAAAAAAAATAACAAAATAAAATTAAAACAGCAAAGTTATTCAAACTATAAACAACTATAAAATCTACAGTAAATCTGTAAGATGGGCTGTACGTTTATATCTTACAACAATAATACATTCATTTTAATCCAAATAACTATAATAAATGTGATCCAATTAGTCACAATCATGGGGTGACCATATTTTTGTTAACAAGAAGTAGTGAGTAAATAATAGTATATACAGTATATTGGCGATGTTTTTTTTCATAAATCAACATAGGCGGCCGGTGGTAAGCGGGAATTTTAACCTCATTGCTATCTGCGTAAGGGGTGCGTGGTTTCATTAGAATTTTACCAAATAGAATTGAGCTTATATGACGCGGAAGTTAATGGTAGAAGAAGTAGGGGTCGCCCGAGGAAGACACGGCACGATCAAGTTAATCAAATACTTGAGTCGGGTAATGTCAATAGTAAGAATAACAGGACGATATGTATTAGTAAGGAATATGTGCCGAGACAGAGTTGTGTGGAGGTCTATCCTGTCTGCCTACCCTTGCGGGGAAATAGCATGATGGTTAGTTAGTTAGTTTGATTGTAAAAGGCAGATATTGTACTCTTGAAAAAATCTTATTGACTACCTACTTCATTCGTAGTAAAGTGGTATATAGTTTCTCCGTAAAACATTATGTAAAAAGTTTTTCTATAAGATTGAAAAATGTAAGGTTAAAAACAAAAACAATTTATATTTTAATTGACATGTATGAATGCTCTACCTAATAAGTTATGATAAAAACGTGTCATACTTGAACAAGATTATTTTTTTGGTTTGGAAAGAATACTTTAATACTGTAATATTTGTACGCCTTCTTGAAAGTTGTTCAATAATTGAGATACATTTTCTATTAAGTGTCTATTCTCTATCAATCAAGGTCCATATTATAATAGTCTATAGATCCTGTCTCTCTCTCAACAAGCTCTGTACAGTGATCATTACATAATAAAGGTCCTGTATTAAAGACGTTGTGACTTTCCATGGTAAGGTTCTTTTTAGGTGCGCAGTGTTTTTCAAATAAGAGTAGAACCTCTTCATATTTGATTGTCATTAAATTTACATTCAACAAATTGAATATATCCATACCTTTTCTTTTTATTTGGTTTAAAAGTTTGGCTACCTTTTTATGGTCGGATTCCAAATTTCAATCTGCTGGTTGGAATTAATCGACTATTCTTGGTCGACCATTTTTATTCGCACAATTTCTCACGTTGACGTTTTCGACACAATTGACCACAAATTTTGTATTTCAACTATCTGTCACCATGTTCTAATGTTATTCATTAAATATTAAAATGAGAAAATGGTTTGATTACTGAGATGTAGATTTATTCGCTTCTTTAACAGATGACCTTTATTATGTGAAGTTGAGAGAGAGGCCGGATCTATAGACAATTATACTATAGACATATCATACACATTGATTGAAACACAATATATTGATAGATAATGTAACAGTAGCAAGAAAATAAAACTTATTATTCGAATAGATTTTCAATAATGTCAAATTTTGTCCTATAAAGTGTTAACATTTTTTAGATTAATCGCTCACTATTGAAATGGAATATTTATAAACATCAATCAAAGAGACACTCAAAAATTGTCAAAATCGTTTGAAGACAAGCCTTAAAAACTTTTCATAAAATTTCGACACTTTGTTAATTGAGTTCCACAAAGGAAGAATACAAGGTTTTTGTAAAGAAATATTTAAAAAAAACACACATTTTTTACTCTAGTTATAAACTAATATTGTTAAAGTGTCGCAAGGGTTCGTACGTGTCGGTGTTGTATTTTTTAAAACAATTTTAATATGCGAGAGTTTTCCTTTTACACCTCATCAATCATCCCTTTCAGAGTGTAACTTGGTAAAGTATAACTTAGTAAATACCTCCCCCGCCTCCATCCCTGGCTGGCTCCCACCCTTTGTTTGTACACAACCTCCCCTTACCTTCACAGGGCGAACAAAACTAGGTGGGCACTTTTCATGTCTGGTTTTATTTGAAACGGAGGCTCAGAGTTACGATACAGTCATTATTGTGTGCACGGCAGGGAAACTTGCCTGCTGAGGAACGTGAGAAGTTAGAATGAAATGAAATGAAAACATGGAGTTTTATTACTGAGCGAGAACGATGATTTATTTTGATCGCCCTGGAAAATGTCTTTAAATCATGCAATATTTAGAATATTCATAATAGTCGAAAAAATAAGGATTAAAAACGTGTTTCTTATCAATCTCTGTGTTAAATAAAATAGATTATTCATTAAAATATGTCAAGAAAAAAAAATTGCGTGTCTTCTCTATAAATAAAAATGAATGTTTGTCTGTCTGTCCTTGATTTTCCCGAAAATTACCCGACCGGTATCGCTGAAAATAGCATAGTTTGATCTTATTGGTGCCGGGAAGGTTCAGAGAGAAGTTTGAATGAAATCCTATATGTAAAACTGTTGCTATAACGCTTTAAAACTAGTATGAAAAACATTGAAACCGCCATGTTGTACTGAGGTTAGCCGATAGATATACAACTCTGGTTAGCCATAGATTGCATATTCAAAATAAGATGGTGTGTTTGAGTAGAATATTTTCTAAGCAGAAAACACAAGTAGAAAGAAACTTAAGAGATTTATTATTTAAATAAATTTTTGTTTGGAATGAAATAAAATTTTCAAATGAATGTTGTTTCTTTGTTTACAGATAATGATAGTCATCACAGGGCATTACTTTCTCTGTCAAATCCATTATGGCAAACACATCAGCCGGGTACACATCAGCTAGTATGTTAATAATTATGTCAAATTATTTTATTGAATCGGCTATTTTGAGTTCAATTCTTCCCTTTGAACACAGTTTTAGAGATGGGGGTTTTTTATTACTGAATCTTGTGAACCCAAGTATAGAAAAAAAAAACATTATTTAAGACAAAATCATTTGGAGGAAAGTAGTTTTGATAAATAACACTATACAAGTTGAGTTCGGAGTGATGTTTTTAATTAAGTTGAAAGGGGATTTAAGAAAGAGATATTTTGAGAAATTGATTTTCATTGAAGATTTTTAAACACCCTGAAAACAGAGGTAGTTTGAGACAGACGATATGAATAAAAAAATTGATACAACAATATTTCACGTTGAAATAACTGATGAAGGTGTCAACTTTTTATACATCAGAATACCATGTGTCATAAAAATGTATTAATGGTTTTATATGTTGTTATGGAAAATATGCGTTCAGTACATCTGTTGTGTGGTAAAAAAAAAAGAATAATATTACATGACTTATTTATAAAGTGTCTTCGTGAAAATACCGCCTGATATGTCAAAAAACTTAAAGACTTTGTTTTAGACTGGATTAGTTTCATTGCGGGCATTTTCAGACTGATATATTTGAATCATATGGAAGGAAATTACTTAGAACATTTGAGTCAGGAGTGCATTTTTTCGATTGTATATAACAATATATAAATTAAGAATTTTTTAAAGCTTAACAGGGTAAAACTGGGAAAACCATCCATAATTCTTTGTGTATAAAAATAAATGTTTGTCCGTCTGTCTGTCTGTCCTCGATTTTTTCGAAAATTACTCGACCGATTTCGCTAAAAAATAGCAGTTTGTTTTTATTAGTGACGGGAAGGTGCAGAAAGTAGTTTGAATGAAATCAAAATCAAAAATCTAAAACTCAAAATGCAAAACTGTTGCTATAACGTTTTAAAATTAATATGAAAAAAATTGAACCAACCATGTTGTATTAAGATTAGCCCATACATATACCACTCTAGTTAGCCACAGATTACATATTCAAAAGAAGAAGGTTTTTTTGGATATAATATATTTTCATAATGGAAAACACGAGTAGGTACCTACTTGAGAACTTTATTATATAGATATATTTTGGAAAGGTAAATGTTTGGAATTAAATTAAATTTTCAAATTAATGTTTCTTTGTCAATTAACATCAATTATGTCACTTAAACGACAAGTAATAATTCACAACTTCATGACTTTATTTAAAAAAAAAAAACCCATGTAAAGCCGGGTACACATCAACTAGTAGTAAATAATTATAAAGTTACATAATTGTAACACTAAAATAGATTTCCAACATGAATTATTATTAGTTTTAAAAATGGAAATGTGAGAAGGCGGTTAATAAAGTTAAAGATGTAATTTTTAACAACAGTAAACGATTTTAAACACTGGTATATTAAAATTATTTACTTTCAATTATAACAAAAATAAGTTCTTTGTATCGTGATTGTTCTGGCAGACAAGCAAATATTATTTTTATTGGGGTCATTGCACCGTACGAAGAAATGTTCTTTCGGAAACGAAAATAATATGAATGGTATTCGTGTCCATTAGATATATTTCTAACAACTGCTTTATCAATGTCTGTTTTATGTTTATTTCTATTAAAGTTGTTGTATAACCTTTCAAGTACGCCATGACTAATAAAATTAAGAAATAATACAATTTGAGGCGATCAAAATAAGTAGGTACTACTTTTAACCAAGTCAATTTAACAAACTTTCCAACTCAAATTCTGAAAGCTTAACTTCAATAACTCAATTAAAAATATAGCCTGTTAGAGGACAAAATATGGATAGAGATTTTATCAGGTGATGATGTAGTTTATAATCGCGTAATTATTGCAAAAGCTATGATTTTTTTTGTATGGATTATCATATTTTAATCTAGATTTCTACGAAATTTAGTTGTAATCGATAATGTTCAGAAACAGATTTTTTTTAAGAAATTTAATCATCTGAACTAGATATATTCATTACTATGGAAACACCAAGGTTTTTTGATATTTGTAATCAGAATTTTTTCAATCACAAATTCATTGATTCATAAACCAATGCGTAGTGCAACGCATGCAGTGATTTACTGCGAATTTCAGCGTTGTTTGGCAGAACTTCGAGCGTGGAAGCTCGTGTTCAACTTAGAATATATTTACAAATGATTTATGAATAACGTATATAGATCGTACCCAACTTATAAAATGTTTACAACTGTTTTGTGAATGATGTATTATTATGAAGATTTATGCCTATTTGAAATAATTGTAACCATGTATGTAGGTAGATTCATATTTGAGGTTACGCTTCACATTCAAGTTTGACATTTTATTATTTGTAAATATACAAAAACATCATAACTCAGTTCTTTACGTTTTTTATTTTATTTATAGTTTTGATCTGTGATTTTTTTTTTATTTAACATCTAATACATGGCTACTTCAACACATAAATTTCAGAAATAAAAAAAATAATGTCCTTTTATATAATTAATCTTTTCGTTAATATTGTAATTTTCCCCGTAATATATTGGTGTACAACTGTTTTATGGAGAATGTGAAAAAAAAATAATTTATTATCTTCCTTGCAAAGCGTTAAATGTTAAATAAAAAGTAATTTATCAAGGGATGTAATAATAGGTACACAATCAAAGAGGGTTTATTGAAAAAAAAACATTGAATTTGTAAATTAATATTTTGTTGGATTACGGAATGTAGTCCCAAGTTGGACGACTGTGTTGGATTACAGGTAATGTTGGGCAGGAGGAAGGTCAGGTATTACAAATGGATAGAGGAGACAATAATATCAGCGTGACTTACCCTGGTGATGGCATCTTAGGTAGGGTGTCTTTGACCAGACATCGGTTAGCTCAGATTCGATAACAGCATGAGGCTTTCTCTCCCTCAGGGTCAGTGGATCGACCGCGGTCTTATAATTGGGTTTGAGGTATTTCTAAGCTACGTTAAATGAGTCGAGGTAGTACTTTCAGTCTCGGAATTTATTGTATGAGGAAAACAGACATTGCAGGTTATGAACAATCGAGTAATTAGTAGAAAGGTCCTATATCTGACATGAAGTTAACCTAAATCCTTTCTCTCTGATGGAAGTCTATAACCGGGAATATCAAATGGCAAGAGCGAGTACAAAACATAACAGGGGATAGGTTAGAACAGCTTATATGAGGTGGTCTGTCCGGCGGCGTGAGCTGCGTGCAGGATCACTAGAGCTGGTCATCTCCACACTGAATTTAAGATAGTCTTTAAGTTACGAGTCACCATCTTAGGTGCTTTATAATAGTAAAAGAGCACGACTAACTACGGGTTTCAACCCGCATGTAAAATACGTTGCCTTTAAGATTTGGTTGACAAAATAGCACTTTAGCCGCGAACTCTTACAGAGTCGCTACAGACGGATCGCTGATCCAATCGGTAGTAGGTCCCACACAGGAATTAGTGGTGAACAGAAGTGCCCGGCCGAGCAGCAGTGGGCGCTCGGGAGTGGCTTTCTGTTATATCTGGCCGGTATTGATTGTTTTAGCCCTCATTGGTTGGTTTGAGCGGCAAAATCACCTGATTGGTTGATTACTGTGAGCATTTGAGGGAAACATCGTAATTGGTTGCCCAGCTATTTGTTATGACGAGGAGCTAGGATTTAACTTAGGGTCATCCTTTTGTTACGTAACAATTTCAAATGCAATGCTAAGAATCAAATATTTAAAAAAAAAAAACCGAAGAAACCTTATTTTCAGAGCTAATGAAATTATGAATACACTCAAATTTAAAACTGCTTTTGGACGAATGAATTAAAAATATCTTTCCAATAAACTATATAATTCACTCCACGAGCAATAAAAAAGGGACGATGATATCAAAAACCAAATCCAACATTTTGAAAGAAAAAAAAATAGAAACTTACAAACAAAATCAGTTTTTAAATAAAACCTAGTCCGCCTCAGCACAGGAACCTCTAGTGAGGAGGAATATGAAAAATATTCTGAATTACATTATAATTTTATTATAATGTAAATATAAAAATAGATGTAGTGAAACTAAATTTAAAAAAGACGGTTCTCAACAATGTCATAATAATAAGATAATTAATAAATTTTTATTCCGGTATGTGGGGAGGTTGGTGCAGTCCCACACATTCTATACAAAATATATATTCAATAGTTACAAAAATATACAAAATATGTACAAAAGATTAAAAAATAAAATAATAAGTAGGTGAATGATACATCACACATAAAACAAAAATTAAAATAATAAAAAAAATAAGTACATAAAATAAAGCCTTTAAGGTGCTGCGGCATTTAAATTGTGAGGGGCCAATATCGTTCTCCAGTATGTGTCAATGCTAAAAGATGGACTGAGGAGCGCCTCCATGATGAGGATATTCCCGGAGCTATTTATTCTTTCCCTCATTCCAGCCACCCCGGGTCTTATAAGGTCTGCAAAACCGTAAACTCCCCCCTCCGTGAATATACTGGAAGCGCTGGAGTATCTGGGAAGGCCAAACATTATGCGGAAGGCGTTATTGTACTGTACACGAAGTCTTTCCATACTACTCTTTTTATAGTTAGCCCTGAGTTCGCCCGTGTACAACGTTGCGCAGAAGGCAAGGAGGAGAGTCCTTTTCACAGCGGTACTGCAAAGGCAAAATCTTTTATGTTATGCCAACTTCGAGTTAAGTAAGCACTTATTTCCATTATAAAATCTGCAATTCAATAAACGATGAATAAAATAAAAGATGCAATAGATGCAAAGGTGTTATAACGCAATATCTACAAGTTTTGAAGATTCGTAATAATAAAAAAATAAAACTAATAATTGGTTACATTTAAAAAAAACATTTGTAATAAAGGCCATTATTACATAATGAAATAAGATGCAGAATGAATATTGAAGATTTTGAGAAATGTCGTGGGCTGGTTGAATATATTACGGTGCAGGTATGTATAATGGTTAACTGAAATGAATTACCCGAATTGCTAAAGACAGAATATTTATCACTTTTAACAGGTCACCGAAATGAAGAAGTTTATTTTCTACGCTACGTTATTATAATAAATTGTTTAAAAGCATTTGAACGCAATTCGAATTTCTTAACTCGTGCTCCCTTTGAAATAAACTTGATGAAGAATTCTCCGGATGCCTAATTAGTGAAATAATTGCTTACCTTTCTATATCTTCACTGCTAATTAATATTTACACAGAGTTTTAATGATTGCTAACTATGTTAGGAACTCTTACCCGACTGAAAATACATAATTTTTTCTTAGTTATTTTTATTAATGATGAAAGTAACGTTAAGTAATTTCAATTTTTTTAATAAACTTAATTTTTCGTCCATGTTCATGAGCTTTCTGATGAAATTGTATTTTTATAAAATTCTGAACAATTTATAAAATACATGTTTTTCATTTCAATCCGAATTTCTTCAAGCCTTAGGTTATCTTCTTCTTTCCATTCAAAAACACCATGTTAAATATCCGCCATGATGATATAGGACCTTAATATAGTACACATTTAGTAAAATCATTATGTAACAATGTTACAAGTTAATACCTTAATTTCATCAATAAACCCAATATGACCTTGTGGCACCATTTTAAATTAAATGAAAATAAATTATTTTAAGCAACATTAATTCAAATAACTTATTATCATTTATTTTTAGTATTCCATATATTCCCGATGAAGAAAGCATCGATTTCGAAAGATGTACATAGGCGTATATTAATAAAGTGATGAATACAAAGTAATTTTTAATTAATTTATTAATAATGACGTCACAAAGTGAATACCAACCTTTTGAAGAAATTATATATTATCATTGAATTTGATACATTAATTTTTGCAGAATAATTGAATTTACTTGTTTCATATTATAAAAGTGTTACACGGTGTTTTCAAATAATCAACCCATTGTTACGATATCTGATTTCGGTTTTAAAAGGCTTTCACCGTTTAAGGGTATATTTTCACCCCCTATCACAATTTCCATCGTGGTGGCACTCGAGTCGAGTTTAGACGATGCTTAGATTCTGAGAGAGGTTCAAGAAGGGGCTAAGTATGCACTCAATTATTGGTTTTTTAAGAATACTTTGGAAAGATGATTTATCCGGATAAGTAGATTTGAGATGCTCTTTCTCGACAAAACTCAAACTTGTATTGAATTTTCTACTTGTGAACATATTATACGTATACCTATTATTCCATGTTGGTTTAATTTGTATGAGATATATTCATATAAATGTTTATTGCCTATCGAATTTTGCTCCCATTTTATCGTCAAACTTATAAATTACTTACTATTGATCTTTTGAAGATTATGACACTATCCAACTTTCATTTGACTATCAAACTCTTTACCGTTATCGTATTACCGAAGTTTTATTTTAGTATCGAACTATTTAAATATCGTCTTATCATCAATCCTTCAGCTGTGATCTAAATAACGAATTATTCATCATATAGTTATCATTTAATCTTACCTTTTTATCGATACGATACGATTGTATTACCCCAGGCGGGAGTACTCCTGTCCCGGTGGGACCGGAACACCAGGGGACACTGATTTATTAGAACTTGGAAGACGTGCTTTAAGAATGGGAAGGAAGCTGGAGTTTTAAACTACAAGTATAAGTACTATGTAAAACACGTATGTTGAACTCTTTCAGCAGTCTCCTAGCAAGGGAAACTACTTTAAAATATACATTTAATTCATAAAAATGTTTTACAGTAAGAACACTTTGACTATCCAACTGGGAAGTTTCTGTTTTAGGACAGTCAAATTGACAAGCTTTATTCGTATTGCATGATATATGTGAAAAAATAAACATATTACAATAGAAAAAAATATATACGTATTACATAACAGTTAATTTGATTTAAGTGTGCACTTAGATGGGTAATGGTTATATAATGTATTTAATATTGTGTATCAAACACCGAAACATTCATCAAACGTGATGTTTGTTATTAAACTAAGTTGAGAAATAATATGTGAGCATCTCATATCCCAAAGAAAAAAAACAATTAAAAAAAATCCCTTTTTGCTTATGTACAGTGCACAGTATGCGTACACACCACACACATACATGAACATGTACATGTGTATATTTGCATGTATAGTAGATTAAAAGTAAAACGTTTAGTGAACTTGAAAAGGACATTTATATCACTGTCTAACGTAAAACTCCTATCTTAGCAATGAATTTTTTTCTATAAACCTATCATTCCTTAGCCATTTATTTTTACTCCCGTTTTCGAAATAATTTTCATAATTTTTCTTCCTGGAAGTGAGTCATTTTCGAATATTGAAAATAATATAAAGGTTTAAATAGAGTTGAGGGTTATGAATCGAAGACTTGAAATTCTGTAAATTCAAACTCAGTACATACAATTATTGTTTTGTCAACGAAATTCGCTCCAATTTCGATTCCCGATAAGTCAAGTATACTCGTACAACGAAACAAATAATATAATTTAATAAAACTTCTGTCACCAGTTTGACATTTGATTTGATAGTAAACTCGGAGGATGTAATTCGACCGACAGCGTCACTAGTCCCCCCACCGTATCCCCGCTAAGCCCAGCCTGTCACGTGGTCGCAATCGTATGAACAGAGGTGTAATCCAATTAGCGAACCATAACTGACACAACACGGCTACAGCTGTCGTAATGTTCCGACTAGAATTATGAAAAAAATACAAGTCCAAAAATGGTGACTCATGACATCTTTTTTGTAGGTACTGAATACAGTATTTGTCATTCAGGCCAACTTCACTCAAAACGAAGAGGCAATTTCGCATGTAAATAATGATAAAATAAATCATATAGATGTATAAACAATATATATATCAAGTCCCGTCTCCTTGATGGACTTAGGTGACAAGCAATTGAATCCCTCCCTGTTTTTCGCGGCACTCTTCAGTCTCTATTGGCATGCTGCTCCACATTCTACAATGTCTTCATGGTACTCTCCTTCTTGAGATTTTCCCCTTCAGGACCAAACCTCAAAACCAACCCTTACCTTTTTAGGTGTCCGATGACGTCAGCTACCGTAAAAAGTTGGCCTAGATCTAAACATATTTTATCTAATGCATTTTTTGAAGACACACAAATTGAATATTTGGGGTTTAGGAATTTTTTGTTCTCATACGCATCCATATAGCAAGGTGGATTAAAAACATCGACAAATAACTAATATTAGGTATGCTGTAAGTGCTTTATTCAGTTAATCACTTGATTTCCGTACAACCTATTGATTCTTAAAATTATGGCTGACTGATCTCGATTTGAAATATTACCTCTTTAAAATCTTTGTTTTTTTTATCTGTTTCACTTTAACTTCAATGCTTACTTAAACTATTACTTCAAATTTTCCATTATATATTATTATATTCTTTATTGCTTATTTCTTATTTTGAAACTGTCAATTCATGGTGGAATTCTATTATAAACGGATTTTTTTGGCTTAAAAAACCTTTGCAACTTTTTTCCACTTATTGATTTTCGATCAGACCGGTTTCACCCTATCACGGACATCGTCAGACTGGCACAAGTAAAACTAAATCTATGGTATATATAGCATCGATGTCAGGAGTGGGTCCCCCTGCTTTCTAATATATATTTTTTTATTTATGACTTGAAAATTGTTTTATCGCTGACGGTACTATTTACTTTCATGTTTTTAAAAACTACTTTCCGGTTGGTTTATTAGCCTCTGGAAGACGGATTACGTTATGTTTTTATACTGAATATGGGTTTTTAAAAATTATATAATGTTATTCGTGTTAGTTTTTTTTTTTTTGAACAGATGGTTATTTTTGGTTTTATTTTTTTCCGTCTTGTTTGCTAGTTTTGCTAGTTTTTTTTCCTGTAGTTACATGAACTACGGGTAACCAGGTATATTTTAATGGGTCTTTAAAATATTTTATTATGTTATAATAGGTACACATGAGGGTGATATCCTTCTTAAAGTTCGCCTTGGATGTCTGCGACAAAATTCCCAGTAAAATTTTTCCCTGGTATTTTATTACGTGTTTCTTATTTACATTAATATGTTAGTTCTTGCTGTTACATTAAGTAAATGATATATATTCATTTACTCGTGTTATGTATTTATTTTATCCATATAACCCACACACAGGCACCGCCTATGTGGGTTTCCATATATTTTAAATATTATTTAAACAATCAATGCACGTAATTTAAAAAAAATATATATTCTAAACAATAATATTGACTGTATCGATCCTCTGTCGCTAATTAATTTCAACATATTTTTGAGACGCACCCCACGCATAGTTATAAAACAAATGCAGCTACAAATTCGCCAATTAATCGAGCTCTTCGTTCGTTCAATATTATTTACCTAAATAACTCCAAGATTGACAAGTTTTCGGATTCACTGGCCACATTTAAAAGGAGCACCTTGACAATGATATAAATTGCTCGATACGCAAACATATGGCATCACTTCTATAATATGTAGATCACCACTTCTCATACCTACAAACACACTCATAATACTAGATATTCCAACCAATCCAATTATATTATTCCAACAACAAAAACCTCAATGGCACAGTCACAGTTTAATTTCCATGTTACTAAAATCTTCAATAATTTAACAATTGAAATAAAGTCAATAGCCAAATACCACAGTTTCCGTAAGGCACTTGGAGACTTTCATGAGTGAATGTGATAGTGTTAGTACCCTGTTTTTCATACTCAGATAGAGGTGTATACATTGTATATGTGGATTAGGGATGTGTATGTATGTGTATGTGTATATATATGCGTATGGATGTGTGTATATGTGTAAGTATGTGTACATATATATCTATGTATATATATGTGCATGTATGCTAATGTGTGTATGTATGTATGCACCTATGTGCACATGTCATGCACATATATAAAGATTAAAAAATGAAAAAAAAAGTTACATATTTTTATAATTTAATTCTTGTGAATGTCTTATTCTCCTTTCTATCTTCTGCTTTCTATTATAATTTTTCCAATTTTTAGCATGTTTATATACTTAATCAATATGTTTACACTAGATTTCAAACAAAGTAACTAGACTCCATTGGTCACGATGAAACAGGCAGCCGCCTAGTATGATGATTTAATGTATCTACTCTGTGTATATGTCTTGTATTGTATACATAAATAAACATACACTTATACAATACACACGTCACCTGGTAAATACTCAATGTATAAATAAGACATTATAAGGAGATATACTACAGGTACCCACCATGTAAATTTAATTTCTGGAAATTGTTTCTCACTGTATTGGTTACAGTACTGTTTTGTTTTATAATGTGTTTTTTGTAAAACTATGTACAAACTGCTCTCTTCCACAATATTGGGGAACATTGTGAAAGGGAAAGGGGAACAGAAGAAGATATAGGATGGTAACGTGATTATTTACATCTGGTCCAAAACACATAGAAAAAACCACACAAAGAAACGCCAAACGTGAGATTTCATCTGTATGTTCCGGAGAGTGTTTTCCCTGCTCCGTGTCCAAAATGTTCAAACTACGTAAAAGTAAGCAAAGGGACTAGCCAAAATAAATTATACATTCTCAGAGGGGGGAGGTGAGGGAGGAAGCTTGTTTTTTTCGCCCTTATAGGGAATTGGGTTAAAATATTAAAATATATATTTTCAGATGGAGCGGTAACTTGGTGATGAGACATTATAATTTAAAAAATTAATCAATAACTTTTATTTGTTAAATACTTTGCTGACCGGATTTTGCCACTAACGTAGCTTCTTCAGGGCAGTATATTACTTAACTATGATGAACTAAGATAAATACTAGTATGTGTTATAGATTGATAAAAACGGGCGAGTGAGGGGCCAAGGGTGGGAGGAAATACAGCCACTAGTTTATTGAATAAAAATGTAATATGTATTAGACTAGATAACTTAGAAGCATTAGAAATAAGGAAAGCCAAAAACACTAATAGTAGACTCATTAGTAATCAGACAAAATTAAATAAAAGTTCGATTCTTAAAATATTCTCACTAAACAAAGTACACGCCGTCCCGGTCCGATACCTGCTTTCCTCCCACCCTTGGCCGTTCACTTGCCCGTTTTAATCAAGCTATAACACATGTGTATCTTAGTTCATAGTTTAGTTGTATACTGCCCTGAAGAAGTTATGGTAGTGGCGAAATCCGGTCGGCAAAAGTACATGACACATAAAAGTGATGTAAACAAAGTTATTGTTTTATTTTTAAAATTATTGAAATATCTTTTCAATTTATTCAAGCCCATATCGTTTGATGATATGCATCGATAAGAGAGCGATGAATATTGATATTCCCGAGAGCCATTACGACTCATCGACCATAATATAAAACCCCCATTAAGCATTATATAATATTATGTAGTCCAGCCCCCGCGGACCGAAGGGGATTAATGGCAGTTGACAAGTTCATTTCCGTGTCGAAGGCTGATAAGATGCAGTACTATACCGCCCATTACTATAAATAACTGAACGTATAATCGCAAGAAGCATTAAGTGGAAAATCGTGTTATCATAGAGCTTTTTTTACGATAAATGTAGAGCACTTTGCAAGAAGTTTTCATACATAAGATTATATTATAATTTTTCTACTGCTTTGTGAGGAAAATATCAAACGGAAATAATCACAGAGTTATGTAAACTATACCGTTTTACGTAGCAAATCCGCAACTTGAATTCGTATGAAAATTAAAGGATTGTTTTGAATCTTTAAACTTTTGCACTGTACCCTTTCTCATAGTTCATCGTTTTATTTTCTGAAATGAACACCGAAAGAAAATAAATTTCTGCCCTTTTTTGTTCTGTGAAAGTCTTCATGATAGCTCCCTGACGAATCATATAAGTGATTTAATTTTATTATGGGTCTATCTCTGAAAAAAACAAATTCAGTAGGCTTTTTTCAAATAAAACAGACTGTATAAATCAAATTATTACATAAGAAAACTCGTCAAAACCTCAGGTTTTTGTTTATTGTTGAATATAGAATTTTCATAATAGTAAAACCAATAAAAAATGTTACCGTGGAACGGGGTTAAGCCAGACACTTTCTCGTATATTTTTAAAGTTTCTTAGGATTCAGACAAGAAAATTAGTAAAAATAATTTTATATACGTCAACTTCTTAAGTTCTGAAATAAAAATCTGTTCCTTTTGACTTTATCCAGATCGAGATATTAAGTTTTATTATATGTGAATTAAATGAAGAGATATTTTGTTTGAATCCACTTTTATTTTTTTATGAATAGGTCGACTAGTTTCGATTCGACTGAATCATCTTTACAACTTAAAATATACGAATTAAATAACAGTGTGCATGTAAATTTAGAGGGAAAAATGGGGAAAGAGTGATAAAATATTAAGAGGGAGACAACAATATAACAATGGAAACATACAATACAATAAACTAAATTATATGGACGATGGGAAATCACGAAAGTCACAGAATGTAACAGAACGTCTAGTCAGGTGGTGGATTTTTTAAGGGGAGGGAGAGTTGGAGGGGAACGAAAATATTTAAAAAATTGGACTTTAGTAAATTTTTTTTGATTATTTAGTAGTTGACTATTATTAATTTTAACAATTTTTTTTTATTTCTAGGTTTTCTAAGTTATTTAGCCGTAGGTCCTATTCCATTTTTGAGTAAAATATTTATTCCCCTAGTTTGATCAAAATAATGATTAGTACTTATCAAATGTTCCGCAAATTCATAAAAACCTACATTATTTAAACATCGCATGTGTTCTTTGATTCTAACATTAAAATTACGGTGGTTTTTCCCATATAAAACGAAGGGCAATCATTACGAGTTTATAAATGCCAGAATGGCTCAAATTATTATCTTTGTATAATCTCTTCAAAAGATTGGTATTCACTTTGTGGCGTCATTATTAATAAATGATTTAAAAATTGCTTTGTATTCACCACTTTATTAATATACACATATTAAAATATATGATTAAATAAAAAAAAATTATATGTGTTGGTATTTTCTCTCTTATTTCTTGTAAAGATGTAGGCATGAGATTATATAGTTTAATTGTCTGTATGTGTACCCTTGTCAGTAGACGTGATCTATCATGGGTTTCCCCAAGTCCATAAAAAAATACTTCTAAGAAAACAATCTTTATATTATTTTTTTTTTTTAATATTTGCTTTCATATCAAGTCATAAAATATACAGTACATTATGTAAATATATCTCACAAGTTGTGATGCGACACGAAGTGACCCACTACCACCACAAATCACGGTAGTTATATGAGCTAATATAATGCTTTTCTACACAATTAGCGTGGTAGCCAGAAACCTCCGTGTTATAACCGTGTTGCAAATTAAGGCTAGGTTGTCAAAAATATTCACTGAATTATTTATTCCTTTGAAATAGGGTGCCATTAGCGTGGGATAATTATTATCGTCGAGTATTGCAAGAACTTTTAAATCGCGTCATGGCCAAAAGTCATGCGACGTTTTCTGTCGCTCAAAATTTGGAAATTTCCGAATATTTCTAAACACGATATTCGAGCATTAGTCTGCAGGTCATAAACCAAACGGCATCGCATTACATTTCTGATGTGTTCCATCAGCCAGATTTATTTTCAATTTTGAAGTGGATTTCGATAAGTTCTAACGTAGTCACGATTTATTATCCTAAATCTTATTTGATAGCTGAGACCTCGCCATCTTGGTGTTTCCAACTTTATTTCGTGGACAAATCATTCTTACAAATAAATCAAGTTTACGTATGGGCGTTTTGGTAAAATTTAAATGCATTTTTTGACAACATTTTGATGACACAACATCCTTGGTCTTGTTATTTTTTATTTTTTTATTAAAAAGTATACAATACATTATGCACTGCATTCCCAAGAGTTAAGAAACCCAATGTGGGATCACAAGCAGAACCTGCAGTACAGAAACAAACATATTTAGTATTTTAAATAGATAATTAACATTTGCAACACATAATTTGCAATTGTAATAAAAGCATATCACTGCTATGTTATAATATAAGTGCACAGAGACACTTATTACAAAGAAACACATCGCTGGTACATTATATAGTTTTAATTATTACAGAGACACATCCCAGCATTAATCCTTAAGGTTTTCATTCGAATAGTAGAGTTTCAGCATCTTACTTTGAGACCTTTCACATTGGCTTGCTTTTTTAATATAGTTGGGTAATTTATTGTATTGTGTGTGTGTATATTCTAAAGATGTTAATTGTTAACTAAATTAGATTAAAACGTGTTGATTTTAACGCCACATTAACAAATAATTTGAAATCTTAAACGTCATTTTGCGCAATCACAATTTTGCCGTTGAGAACTAGATAATTATACGTCACGTTCGGTATACCTGTGTTCTATACCAAATTTCAAATTAATTTTGATTCTTTTAATGTGCATCTAAGACTAAGGGCAGGTTGTTTCACAAGATTTGAAGAATTCATCAAAATTTCATAGTTAATATTCAAGCTCTGTGAAGGTTCTATCCAAGTCCTGTTATTATTACATTATTGGGCAGTTATTTCACAGAGTTTGAATAATAATAGAACTTGAATAAAACTTTCACAGAACTTGAATATGAACTTTAAAATTTTGACGAATCCTTCAAATTCTGTGAAACAACCCGTCCTTTATGAATGTATCCGATTAATTATGTTTTCGTAGAATTTTTTCACCGCTTTAAATGCAGGGTTATAGAAAAGAGATCACGATTTTACGATTACTAAAAGATTTTTTTTTTATATAGTTATCATTGTAAGACCATCTTTGATCACACTACAATTTAAATTCTTTTCACCTGGGTACACCTTTAAAACAGTATATTTTTGACGACTCCATGAAATACATTTAATGTTTCAATAACCATAATAAAATATTATCATGTCGTTCATTTTTCCAATAAAATGAAGCTACATAAACTAGAATCAAATAAAAATATCTCACTGGATGTACCAAGCAACGATTTAACAGAAATAACTCGAGCATAAAACTAGTTATTTATAGCTTTTGGGTAAATAATAAATACGTTAATAAAAATATAAGTATTTCCAATATGGCTGTTCATACAACCCAGCGTTTGATTGGCTGCTGTTCGGGCCAATCACGTGACATTCCACCGGGTTGATTAAGTGCCGAGGAATTCCGTGACTTGTTGGATTTTTACGGTGGGGCATGACTTTCCTTCATGACCTGCACAGATATTAAACCCTATCCCGGGAAGCATGGCCACAACATGTTAAAAAAATCTGAAAATTCTTTTATATGCTTTAGTTAGGATTCGTGGGATGAAGTTTATTGTTACATTGAACGTGTAGATCTTGATTACTTTAGTAATATATTTACATTTAAAATATTGTTGACGTTTTATATTTCAGTTTTTTTTCCGTTCGCCAGAAATGTACTGCGTAGTTCACACTAATACCTACATTAAATAGATGTTTCGCTGTGTTTCGCCTTCTTCAACTTCTTCTGATGCTCAGTCTGAGAAATAGAATTTATAAAAGTGTTTTCAGTTTTTTAGATCTCATGCCTCCAAAGACGCAATTTAAATTCATCTGAAACAGAAATAGTATTTCAATTACAAGCGAGAACTAATCCATAAGAATAAAGCGTAGTCAATATGAACATAAACAGACTTATAGCATTTTTATACGTAAGACTAGATTTACTGACATTGATTGTCACCCCCCTCATTTAGATGTGTAATTAAAATGCGGCTTGTTAAATGAAAATGCTTCATTTTATTTTAAATCAATAGATTTTTATTATATTTGGATATTTTCTTATTCTTTTTACAAAAAAAAATCGAATTTGTCGTACAAATACCTATTATATCCAACACAATAAAATTAAATCTATGAATCCGATTGGAAGGGATGTTCATGTATTGGTAGACCGTAGACTGAAACTAGTTTCAGTTTTTTTGTTTTTGTTTTATGTAAATCAAATTTAATAATGTTATTATTAAGTTCTGCAATTATTTTTAGTTTTTATTATTTTGACAGCTGTTTCGGCGTTCAGGGCCATTTTCAAGCTTATTTCAAATTTACTGAATAATCACGTCCCGTTTGATAACAACGAGCCTAAACCCTTACATATAGAAAGAAAGTGTCTTAGATTAAATTTACTTTAATAATTATAAATTAATAAACGAACGAAAGATCCATTAATATTAATAAAGTAGGGAAAGTATGTTCACATTATCAAAACAATATAACACATTTAATAAATCAATTAAGAAAACATTGTCATTTAAATACGGGGAAAACACATTATAAGTGTAAAAACCTCAGAGAATACTGAACTAAATCGGTTTTACCGATAATAAATAATGATTTTTATAAACCCGTCCAAATTAGAATTGGGTGGGAGTAATTAAAATCATATAGATAAGTCGTCGGAATGTGGATTGACCGCAGTTTGAAAATGACCTTGAACGCTAAAACAGTTGTCACAAGAATAAAAACTAAAAATACTTGGAGAACTTAATAACAACATTGTTAAATTTGATTATAATTAAATAAATAAAAAAAAATAAAAAATGGAGTTTTACGAATTAAACACAAACACAATTAATAGTTTCAGGGTTATCTCCATGGTCACTTTCTAGTTCAACAGCCAAATAAAAAATAAAGTTTTTCATCATATATTAGTCTAGCAATGTCTTTAAACAAAATCCATGAATTGATAGCTGCTAAATCCGAGATGTTATAAAAGACTTGACGAATCATATACTAGATACTGCTTCACTCCACGTTTTCTCGTAATTTTTTTTCGTCACTGTAAAATGACTTTAAATTTGACCAACTGTTCTGTTAATAGGAAAATTTGATTAAATAAAAGCTTTTTTGGTATGTGAACATTTTTCTTTCCCGCATTCGAGTATAAGCAAGCTGTGGAACGAAATTGAAGCATTGAACTATATTATTTGTATTTTCTTGTTGTCTCAGTGAGTTTACCTCCGGCATAGAACACCTGGCCACTACTAATTTCACCAACAATGCCTCTAACCCCAGAGAAGAACAAATAATTGAATCTCTTTCGGATGAGCTTTGGAAATTTCCACCCAACTCGAAGAAACGTGTAATGAATTGAATAGTTAGGATCAGCTAACGAGTGCTTAAATCTGGGGAGAATGTTACGAAGATAACATTGCGAAAACTGAGACATTACGAACACAAGCACATTATGAACACAGGGAAATTACGAACACAGGAATATTAAGAGCGTGGATTCGCCTACGTGGAAGTAATTTCTGTCCAACCTCTTGTAAATTAACCTGCTAATATACTAGAGTAATTAAGTAATTAAAATGTAGAATAGCCTTATAACTAACAATGTAAATATTTGGGGAAGCTCGAGAAAAGGTATTTATCACAATTATTTGTATTTTGTTTAACTACACGACCTTTAAGCGTTTTAGAGGTGGAATTTTTCTCACATTAATAAGTTGCTGTTTTGCGATGTCATTAAAAAAAATATATTCAAAATTTCATTAGTTGCTAGTTAAGCTTCCGCATTCAGAATGTCTACGTACATATTACAAACTTCCCTCGAAAATCTGAAGTTTTTATGCACTGTTATATTTGAATATTATCTCTATTCAGATGTCTAGTTGAAAAAGTAATTATATGAAATTCCCTCGATAGAAAAAAAAATCGCAAAGTATGTTCCGAAAAACATAAATAACACGCGCGGTTCTGTTATTTAACAGCGTTTCTTTAAATGCTACTTAAATCAGTAGTATTGAGATTTTTGCTCTATTCTAAATTTGTCGTGTTCTAATAAATATTTTTAAGCGATCGCTTACGCCCTAAGCCTTATTTATATTAGTGCGCCCCCTCTCTCTTCTGTAATAACATATTTTATTTTATTTATTTATTTATAGACCTTAAAAAAGGCTTTTACACAATGGTGATACAGTAAAACAAAAATATAAAGTATAAATAGGAGAATATCTGTTTTATATAGGAAAAATAATAATAAATCCAGAAGTTATTGTAAAGTAGGTACAAAATGTACATAGATGCAATTATGAAATAGGTACTAAATGTAGGTAGATGCAATTATAAAATAGGTACGAAATGTAGGTAGATGCAATTTTTAAATAGGTACAAAATGTAGGTAGACGCATTTTTTAAATAGGTAAAAATGTAGGTAGATGCAATTATAAAATAGGTACAAAATGTAGGTAGATGCAATTATAAAATAGGTACTAAATGTAGGTAGATGCAATTATAAAATAGATACGAAATATAGGTAGAAGCAATTATAAAATAGGTGAAAATGTAGGTAATTGCAATTATTAAACAGGTAAAAAATGTAGGTATATTCAATTATAAAATAGGTACTAAATTTTGGTAGATGCATTTTTTAAATAGGAACAAAATGTAGGCAGATGCAATTATTAAGTAGGTACAAAATGTAGGTAGATGCAATTATAAGATAGGTACATATATGAATATACAAATATAGCCGAAGTCTACAACTGTAATTTCAAGTACAATGAGAAATAATAAAATTAAATACAATAGGAATATTCTTATAATTCTAAGGTTATTGTAAGATTTCAATAATTTCCACTTTAATAATGTCTTCAAAATATGCGTAATCCCTTTGTGGCGTCATAATTAATAATAAGATTTACTTTGTTATTGTAATTACTCCATTATTTGTCTACATGTGTCATTATGTTTAGTATATTATCTATCCTGATGAGGGGAGCTTTGCTTATGAAACATGCAGATATTTATGTATTAATAGCAGTGGCTTAAACAAAGTAATTCTTATTAATTTACTAGCTTGTTCGGTTTTTTTTTGGAATAAAGTAATGAAGTTGTGAATTCTTGTCGTTTGTGTGCCATAAACGATTTGTCAGCGAAAGTAGTACCTTGTGAAGACTATTACTACCTCTGAACAATGAAACGAAAAAACATTAATTAATACATTGAAAAAATATACTTTGTTTACACCACTTTATAAATATAAATAAACATCTTCATGTTTGGACAGCAAATATCGATATAGACATATAAATATACACATTATATATATATATATTCGTGATGATGAGAACATTACTGTCGAAACATGATGTTTATTTATATTTATAAAGTGGTGTAAACAAAGTATATTTTTAATTAATTAATTAATAATGACGCCACAAAGTGATTACCAATCGGTTGAAAAAATTATAAAGACACATTAATTTGATATTATAAAAAAAAAATCTAAATAATAAAGTTCTTAAGTAGGTTCCTACTCGTGTTTTCCATTAATATTCTAACCAAACAAACATTCTTTTTTTATATGTAATCTGTGGCAAACCAGCGTGGTATATATATGGACTCACCTCAATACAACACGACGGGTTCAATGCTTTCATACTAAACTACTCTCTGAACCTTTCCGGCACTTATAAGAACAAACTATGCTATTTTCAGCGAAAACCGATTGAGTAATTGTCGAGAAAATCCAGGACAGCCAGACAGACAGAGATTAATTTCAGATATCCAAATATAAAAATATTCCTAGAACAATGTTTATTACCGAGGCTCTCTGTGGACGAGTTAGAGGAAAATTTTGTACGCAATAATTTTTCGTGAAATAGAATTATACTTCTTGTATTTCTACTATGTTTTCTGAACATCGTCATATCACCTTTTCAAACAATGTTCAGTTTTCGCTCGGATGGTATTGCTGGGTCTTAGTATTTTCATATCGGACGTGTAGTGTACAGATTGTTATTTGTTTGCTGTTGTTTATCATACTAATCACAGCCACAGCTAGTATCTGATGATATGGGATGTTCCACTGTTTCTTTGAAATAGCTTTACAGGAAAAAGGTTTCAAAGAAAATTAAAAATTTGACAGTTAATAAAATTATGACAGACACGAGCATAAATCATAACTTTTTCAAATATTATTATTATTTTATGTTATATACCATATTCAATATTACATTATCTCAAGTAAAAGTAACAATAATATTTTAATAAAATTAATAAGAAGTTCTTTGTTTACACCACCGTATAAATATGTATACTGTGTATCCCGATGAGCTGCGCTTTCCAAACATGTTGATATTTATATATTAAACAGTGGTGTAAACAAAGTACTTCTTGGTAATTTTATTAATAATGATGACACAAAATAATTATACATCTATTGAAGAAAAAAAAAACCATTGTTTTAAAAAGTCCTTTTCATATAAAAATAACTGGGCTACCCGGCATTATTAAGATAGTAAAATAAGTTTTTAATTCATCTCTGTATCTATATGTAATCCATCTGTATTGAACGAGATTACTTGTACGCCCCTAACAACTAAACTCGTGGAAGATCTTATGTACTATTTTATACCTCAAAAGCGAGAACTTCTGCTTATTAGAACACGAGCAATATAGTAATTTCATGCTTTAGATTCTTTGTATTGCAACTAGGTACATGTTGTCTTGTTTGCTCCGTGCTTTGCATCTCAATGTTAGATTTTTTTTTTATATGAATACCGCACAAGAGTCCCAACTGCTCCCAACCGTCTGAAGCCAGTGAGACTATGGCATCCCCAATTGGGGAATGTTGTGAGGCTGAAGGTATTGGGGAGGGGAAGGAGAAGAGGAAGGCGGGAATATACCTGGCTATTCAGATCTGGTCACCAAACACGGCTAAAAGCCATTTCAAGCAACGTTTCAATTCTGAATGGTGGTCTTTCACCAGGGCGATACTGAGAGTATCTTCCACTCTGGAACGTGCGCAAATATACTATATATTATTTTTAAATGAATGAATTGTGAAACAACACAAATTAATTAAATAAAAATTACTCGCGCACGCCGGATTTGAACCCGCGACCTTCGGATTCGTAGTCGAGAGCCTTACCCCTCGACCAAGGAGGCCGTCAAAAACGATAATATGAATGCACTTATGATACTACTGCTAGTTATAATTATCGTGTTTATAAAAATACTGTTATACTTAGCTAATGTTACCTATGATTCCAATTAAAACCCAATAGGCGTTAACAAATTGAATAAATAAATATCACAAAACTCACATTGCATTTTAATTTCTTTTAAGTTACAATTTAAAGTATTTTACAAAATATTTAAATTAAGGGTATTCTTGGTCACGTCTTATCAGAAAGGAGACGTTCTTGTGTCAGATGAGGAAGCCGCGATTCGTACTTTGGTAGGTACATAATATTTCGTTTGCTCATATTTATAAAATGTTTCGTACAAAATATTTACGCATTTAAGTTTTTTTTTAAAGAAGAGTTTAATTTAATTTATTTCTTCTGATAAAATAGGGCATTTCAATAGGGTGGTAACTGTAATTTTTTATGGCTGGAAGTTTTTTTTTTAAATTAGGTGTCATAAATAGACATTATTAACATAAATTTCCATTTCCCATAATTGTTTGTAATATTCTTGATTTTCTCTTTACACATTTTTATAAATGACACCTGATTTTTTTTTTTGAATAAGTAATCTGATAGTATGTTGCCTGTTGTATGCTGATTATGCGGTGCTGATTGCTAACAGTATGGAAGATTTACAGTCCCTCGTATCTAGAATGAATAAAGTATGCATGAAGAATGAGCTAATGATGAATTGTAAGTAAGTCTAAAGTCATGGTGTTTGAAAGAGAGAGTACGAAAACAGTGTGCAATATAGTTGTGAATGACGAATACTTGGAGCAGGTCGATGAGTTTGTATATTTGGGAAGTATGTTTACGAGACTGATAGGGATATTGAAAGAAGGGTGAATGTAGGAAACTCCATTAACGGAGGACTGAACGCGGTTGGCGCAACAAAAAGTTGTCCAAGAAGCGAAGCTAGCAGTCCACAATGGAGTGCTGATACCAACCTGATGTATGGCAGTGAGGCATGGAACTGGCAGAGGAAGGATGAAAGTAAACTGAATGCCGTAGAAATGAGATCTCTGAGACGAATGTGTGATAAAACCATGTATGATCGTGTGAAAAATATTAAAATTCGTAAAGAATGCAAGGCTGATGTAAGCGTAATGAGTAAGATTAAGAAAGGGACGCTTAGATGGTTTGGGCATGTGGAGCGAATGAACGAAGAAAGGAGTGTAAGAAGAATGTATGACGCGAATGTGAATGGAAGAAGAAGCCGGGGACGCCCGAGGAAGACATGGCACGATCAAGTGAATCAAATACTTCAGTCGGGCCATGTCAGAAGTCGGAATAATAGAAGAGAATCTATGAGACAAGGTATGAATGTGAATGAAGCAAGAAGTGTATGCCAAGATCGAGGTGTTTGGCCGTCCGTCCTCTCTGCCTACCCATGCGGGGAAACGGCGTGATGGTAGTTAGTTAGAAACCTGATTTAATATATCTCCAACGTTTGGTACTGGAAATAGTGTGAAAAGTATTACTTTTATGATGATTCTTTGTGAAAAATTTACTGAACTTAGATTATTTTTATAAGCACCTCCCCAACCAATAATCCCTTAGATAAGCAAAGAGTGAACAAGGGCATAGTACGCATTTGTGGTTAATTTCACATTTTACATGTTTATGTATATTGCTATTCCTTTATTTCTGTACTTTTTTCTAATATTACAATAAAACCCCGTAAAAAAATATTCTTACTGAGGCCATGAAAATAAATAAACCAGCGCCCTTGAGTTCACAAAAAACGGCGCTATATAAATCGTCCAAGTATTATTGTTATTATTATTATTATTATTACTAGAAAGGTAGTTAATAAATCAGATTATACTCGTATTGTGTTTGTCTCTTAGCATAAAATACATAGTAAATATCACGTAATTAGAGCAACATTGAAATAAAATACACTGAGTACCAACTGCTCGGGACGTGCCGAGATGTACATACGAGTATGTAGGCCAAGCGGAATGGACTACATACGTACATGGAATATGTATAACTAAAATCTTCAATGTTCTTTGAACATGTTGTGGAGCATGAGAACTCGGTCATCCGGACAAATCCCAAATAGTTGTGCTCCTAAAGTTTATCCCAACTTACTATTGAATTGAGACTCAACATCCATCAAGCTCATTTAATAACATTGAGATTCAAACGCCGATTGAAGTTTATAAGCCCTGTGTCATCATGAATAGGGTGGATGTGTTAACATTCAACACTTCTTGGTACTCGGCTTTGTTGGGTCTTAAGTGTTTATAATTGTTGTTGGGCACCGGTGTACCTATATCAAGTTAATAGAGATTGACTGTTACATGATATTACTGATTCACGGATTAACAAACAACTATGAATACATTATACATCTGCCCTGGTGATAAGCACTGCAGGACATCTGAAACGTTTGTTCAAAAAGGAGGAAGAAAGGCAAAATAAATCAATATTCCACAATAAAACACAACGAATAATGAAATCTAATCACACTTTTTATGTGAATACCGTACTAAGAGTCCCAACTGCGGTCAACCGTTTGGATATGCTGTGAGGCTGAAGGTTGTGGGAAGAGAAAGGAGATGGGGATGAAGAAGGTAGGGAAGATTGTATTAATTTCAGATCATTATTGTTAACATTGGTCAGATAGTTAGTTTTTTTCAAATTGTGGGGTTTGCAATAGGAAGAATATAGGTAAATAGTAAACAAACTGCCAAATTACTATTTGAAAACAATTCATTTCATAAAGCTAAGCCCCTTACAACCATTGATATAGGTATGTGCATGCTTAGAGTTCACGCCAGTTAATAATTATCGGTCACCTACATGAATTCCAAATAATTACGTGCGATTATGTGCATCTCCCTTGCCCCCCCCTCCCCCTTTATTGAGCTACCGCCACAGTACAATTAAAATCACAGCCTCTAACACAAGTTTTGCTAACCATTCGAATCGCCGCTGAACTTTAACCTCATCACCGCAAGCATAACGCCGCATCTTCTGTGAAATACAAGTGAATAGTACATGTGCAGTGAGTGAATTGGTGAGTCTCTTTCTTGCCCTTAGCTGTCTTGTTCCTTTCCTAATAATCGCAGATCCTTCTTAGTTTAAAAATATAATTCGCAATCGCAACCATCGTGATTTATATTACGATTGGCATCTACACGCACTACTTAGTATAATAATGCACGTGTGCCAGTGTAGTGTGTATAGCTAAGTATTTTAAAGGTCATTTAAAAAACAGTTATTATGTATTTTAAACTTTATAAGGCACATAGCAAATGACTCTATAAGAACCGGTTGATTACTAAATAATTATAAATAATCTCACATATAATGCGTAGTTTTTTTTTTAAACTTAATCAACAAGACAATACTATGAAACCATTGTCATAGATTTAACTTCTAGACTAAGGAACCGTCTTTATATTTCTGAAATATATTTGAGATGGGTTTGCTCCAGACACCCTTTCACGGAATACAAGTTGGTCGGTTATTTCTCCACTGACTCGCTGTACGAAGAAGTTACGCAAGGTGATATTTAAGGTCAAACATCTCGAAGAAGTTAAGTAACCGGAAATTATTTTCCTCAAAAAAAGGTTTAATGCATCGCTCCATCAAATAAAACTACGTAATGATCAGATTTTACCTTTCAGAATGAAATACTTCACGTTGTTAATTGTGAAAGGTAGAGTTACTTAACTTGAATGAGTATTTATTTTACGATGTTAAATTTTTTACACTTTATATTGAAAAATGAGCCTAGGAGTGTGCTAGTCTTGAAACGAATGTAAATCATTTTGTCCGATAATCAATATTTTATTTTAAAAAATGACACGGAGTCAACACAATCGAGTCAATTAAATACTTGAGACGAGCATGTCAGAATAATAGTAGGGATGCACGAGTATGTTAAGTTGGATGATGGATGAATCTGTGCAACACGTTTCCTACTTGAAAATGCATGGATATTAGCGCGAGAAAGAGGCGATTACTCTTTTGATGAAATTTAACATTACAATAATTTTGTTATTGACTCACTTTCCTTATTTTATTTTATTTTTTTATTTTAACTCATCTTTGAGGATACCGTGTTGCAACTCATCCAGTTTAACATTCCTTACCATACACTCCATTCTCGATTGTCCAGAATGTCGACACTTTTTAACTTAAAACAGGAACTTGAAATTTTTGGTACCAGTCAAAAGGATTTTTGTCGGGCTTTACGAAAATAAACTTCAATGCATGTAAGTTAGTATGTATAAAATCATAGACTCTACGAAAATCTTGTTCAGGCTTTGACTTCAACGTTCTCTCAAATGCATATTTTTGTCATTGCTTCATTTATGTATTATGTATGTGCTGTTTTTTTTCTGTAGCTCTTGTTTATTTCATTTCATGTTATGTGTTTTGGGTAATTGGACAACGGTCCGTCAATATATTTTTTTTATATTATGTCACGATTTCGTACAAGGACAACGCGTTTGTTGCATTTCGTTCCCTCTGCACATCCCTTGAAAGAAATTTTAGGTAATTTAAACACTTGAAACACTTTTAGCCATGTACATTTGCAATTTGACGATACCCGTTGCATGGTGATGGCGCTACGGTTTAAATAAACAAATATCATATAAATATCAGATGATGGTATAATGATTAAGCTTTATCTAAATAATAATAACTCTGAACCAAATTGAAGTAAAGTTATTCCACGTTCCCTGAACAATCAACTGGGCTGAATTGTAATGTAGCCAAATTGGGTAAAGTTTGTATTATTGGCAGCAACTTTCAAATGTTCAGCTGTTCGATGAGGATGTAGTTGGGAGGTAATATTCGTAACTATTAAGCTCTAGAAATGGAGTATGTTTATTTTTATGAACCCCTTTAAGCCATATTTAAAGTAGTGATTTGGAACTGGTACGTATCGGTTGCTTTGAACTGTATTTTACATTTAATGCCACAATTTTCTACCGTTGCCTTCAGAATAACTGATGCACGCTAGATTTTCCTATACTATACACGGCATGTTCAAACGATAAGTCCCAAGTGCAATCCAACAACTTAAATGCAGGTATACATTAATGAAAATAATTAAAACGATGTTTTTCTTTAAAAATTGCAGAAAATATTGATTAAAAATACATTATTCATGCAGTTTAAAATCTATGACTATATATGAATAAACGGTTGTATTTCGCGGTAGATTCATTTCCCTTTCTTAAAACGGTTTACTTTTATGATACAGTCTTACTGTAGCCTTTTTATATATGTACCCAGTTTAAAAAAAACATGAACGTATTTCATTGCAGTCAAATTGATAATAAATACTGTTTGCAGGAAACATGTCAAATTAATCTTTGACAATCCTAGAGTAGTGAGCTGAGAAAAAATCGTAATAATAAGAAAATTGAGAAATCCCCTAATAATAATATTAGATAGTGTCTATTATTAACAATAAAAAAACCAACATTACAGATCCATTTTAAATGTGTTTTCTTTCACCCCTCCTTCAATCTTTATATCTTCTCCCAACTCGTTAATAATCTCTAATCACGCCCCCACCATTACTGTGATACCTGATATATGTATGTTCTGCCATAATTTAATTTAATTTTTTTGTAAATGTTTTGCTCTGATGATGGAACGGTTGTTCTGAAACTGGTTAGTGTTAAAACTAAAAAGTGCTTAAAATAAAGTTTTAATATTTAATTTAATTATAAGAATAATCATTTCGTCACCCACAACATAAACAGGCGAATCTCATATCTAGCAATTTTCCAGGAGAGCCAAAAAACTGTCGTTTGAGTAATTTGTAGAGGCTTAATAAATTCATCAAGTGCACCTCCCCATCCTATTATACCGTAAATGATTGATGATTGCACTAGGGAAAAGGAGCCATTTAAAATTGCCAATATTGAGAACTTCCTTAAGTTTATAGTAAATATACGTAAGGCATCTTAATGTTGAAATGATTTTCTTGCCAATGTTTACCAATTCAGATTTGTGTCAATAGATATATCCAAATAACTGATATTTTGAACTTTAATGAGTTCGTTGTACAGTGAGCATGTTACTTGTTTGCAAATTGAATTGTGTATTTTGATTTTGAGGTTATTGGCAGTTTTGTTTTTAATGTTTTTATAAAAAGTTAAATAAAAAATTTGACTGTAGTTTAAGTAGAATTTGATACTTTTTAGCCATACTGTGACAAATGCAATTCATTCTGTTGCCTTGGAAAATGTTTCAAAGCTAAGAACCTCCATTTACTATTATTGCTCCGTTTACCTTCTGTCTTTCATACACCGATAGTAGAAACTTATACAAAAGATTAAAATAGTAATATAATATTAAAAATATTATGAAATTAAATATTTGTCAAAATCTAAATGATGCGATATTTTCAGTAATCTCTTTCGTTTGCCGAATTCGACTAACGGCTTTATTCGGAAATGACCACAATCCAAATAGTTGTTAAATAATGTTTATTTCGTTTTCAAATATGCTTTTAAGCCGTCGCAGTAGAGTTACCAATTTTGTCCGCAAATTTTCCGCATTGGTTTCCTTAAATAGCCACCGGAAATTGCTTCCGGAACCCCGTGCCGGAAGTGGATGTAGGAAGGCAGGATCGGAGGTAACCCCAATAACTCGTACAGTTTAACCGCCCTCACACACGTGTTGTACTTAAGTACCAACTTACCACTGAAGATATAACCCGACAGAAGTGTGTTAGGGGCGTGTCTGTTTCCGAAGTGAGCTCAATTAAAGAGCAAAATGAAAAAAAACATTTTATTTGAAATATCGATTCCTTCTTTCCCGTCGTATTAAAATCAGTTTGGTCTATTGTCAACAGATAATGCTATAAGCATTTATTTCGATCTTCTCGGGGTATCGATTTTCCATAGAAAATGTTAAGTGAGTTGAAGTACGTGCGTAGCGTATTGCTAATTTTTACCAGTTCCCAAAATAACATGGCGTCCACTGAATCTGACAGTTCTGATTCCTCTCCCGAAGAAAGGGATCTAAAGAAGCCTAGAAATTAAGAGAAAAAGTCGTAGCCAGATAGATATATCTACAAAAAGCGAGATGAAAATAGACCCTGAAAAGTGTAATATAGTGTCAAAGTTTGCGAAAAACTGTTACAAAAAATGTATTGTATCGGAGCTGATTTTTTTTTTAATATATGATTTTGGCCATTAGGCAAGATAATATGATATTAGATTTATTCAAAAGATACATTGAAATATCAAACTTATTTCCTATTTAAAATCGGTAGTATTTTTTTAGTTTTTTTTTTTTTATCTAGATTTTAAATGTCTTTTGACAATTTTTTGTTTAAAATTAGGCTAAATATTTCAAGTTGGGACTCGTAATTTTTAAAAAAGAAAAATACTTTCAGATTCATAAAAATAAATGAAAAATATTTAAATATGCGGAAATAAAATAATTGGCAGTATACAACTAAACTATCTTCAGCATCTTAGTTCATAGTTTAGTTGTATACTGCCCTGAAGAAGCTACGGTAGTAGCGAAACCCGGTCGGCTAAAGTATAAATAAAAGTGATGTAAAACAAAGTTATTGTTTTATTTTATAAATTATAATGTCACATCACCAAGTTACCGCTTCATATGAAAATATAAAATAATTGGTTCTAAGTTCTTAGTTTTAAATATCCATTTCATACAGTTGGCACTTTCAACAAATTTCATTTCATATTAACATTAAAAGTGGCGTTAATTTTTCTTCAATATTCACGCACGAAATGCATTATTTTATATTTCCGAATATGCAAATACTTTTTTTATTTATTTTTATGATTCGAAAAGTATTTTTCATTAAAAAAAAATTGTGAATCTATTATCCCAAAATGAAAGATTTAGCCAAATTACTTCACGTTTCATTAGTTTTGTTTTCATAATATATATTTTTTTAATATTTTTATTGCAATAATTTTTTTTCTGTTACAATAACCTGAATATCGTACCTACGAGTATATTTATTTATATGAAAAAAACAAAGGGTTGATATTTTTTATCCAAAAATCTAAAAAAAAATATTACAGAAAAAAGACGACGTCGTTTTCATTGCAGGGTAAAATACTGTTTTACGAAAGTACTACACTTGAAGGTTTATATGTACTTATTTCAAATTATCTCAAACTGGATATTGGAAATGAGGTTGTTCTTGTATCCAGCTCTTCAATTATTACATACTTCTGATGAAATTCATCAAAAAATTTCAATTACCGAACTTCTTTTTTGAACGTGTGATCAATTTCATTGAGCTGTCTGGGTCCCATGGGAGTTGGAAGGCCTTATGTAAATTGGCGAGGTTTTTTTTCAAACTGATGCCATAGATCACACTTCTAAGGATTGTCTGTTCAGTGCAACCTACCCACCGATCATTATACACGTGAGCATAATAGTCAAGGTTGAATTTTCTTGCTTAATGGCGTGTTACATCACTGGTCTTCTTCGTGTGGTGTCAACTTAGCGGGGGATACCTCAACCATCTACGTGGAAGTATCAGTGTCTTCATCACCACGAAGGAGAGAAGAGACATCCACCCGGTTTAGTTTCTTGCGTTCCTGCGTTATGATTTTTGACGTGTTATTCCACGTTATCCCTCAACCTTTTCCTGTATGGCATCAATGCGTGAGATTTGATAAATAAAAATGATTTACATGTGTTTTAACCTTTCCCTTACGGTGCTAGAAAATTCCTCGAGCTACGGTGCGGTACACACATTGTACAGATTAGAGTTTTCTGATTTTTAAGTTGAATAAAAATGAATATTTTTCATTCATGACTAACGCAAATCTTTTTATTAATGTTATCAAGTTAAAATTTGTTTAAATTTACCCATCTTCCTCTTTCCTTTCTCCTTCCCCTCCCTATTACCTTCAGCCTCACAACATCCCCCAATTGGGGATACCATAGTCACACTGGCTTTAGATGGTTGGAAGTACTTAAACGAGGAAAAAATATACGTCCATTAATGCCGGCAGATTGCCGGCTAATACTGACGATCGTGCATCGTCGCACGACGAGGAAATCCCGCGCCCTCTAGGCACATAGCACAACGCACGCAGACATATTTTGACAAATTTTTTCCCGAATTTTAACAAAAAAAATATTCTGTAGGGTTTGATGAATTTTTAAATACGGTGTCCGGAAACTATTGGTACGAGTGAGAAACTGGTGAATCTGCATCACAAAGAGAACCCAAAAGTAAAAAAAAGAAATCGACATGCTTGATCGAAAAAGATAAGGTTTTTGGGTTCTCTATGTAATTTACAGTTTTATTTATTTATTTATTTACATCTAAATTGGGCTTTACACAATTAACATTTAATAATAATTCATGATAGTTTTTTTTATATTGAACAACAGTGCTTAAAGTCACCCAAATCAAGTTTAAATTTGGCCAAAACCAAAAAATAAATATATTTGAAGTACAAAACAATATCGAAAAACACAAATATTCATATTATTCCAAAAACAGAATGCGCACTTGACGTCCAAATGCAATAGTTCCAACATTACAAGGTGATTAATGAGATGATTTTTTATTCACTTTTAAATAACGATTTATTAACTCTATGTAAAATTATATATAATAAAAGTTATATATTCAGAATTGGCATTTGCTGATCTATATGAATACATATATTTAAAGTCATTATATTATCACTGGAGTTTCTTATTATCTAATTATCATAATATCAAATTAATCGGTTCGAAGCAGAGGTAGGTAATGTATTCAATTAGACTGGTTCTGCTTGCCGAAATAAAGTTAAATAATATATGTTCCTATTTTGTTATTGATGTGATATTAATTATTATTGATTTGTCGACAGCACCTTTATAATTATTACTTAAATTCTGTATACGGTGAACGGGACTATATAATCGCGATACAGTATTGGATTTGTCACAATAATAAGGTAAATAATGCCTTGATATTGATGTACATGGTACTTGAAATGAAATCATATATAATAGTTCAGGGCTGTCTATAATTGAATTTATAATGTTGTATAAACAATTCCTCTTGTACCCTGAGTTTTCGGACATCATGTATACATGTAGTAAATATTTTATCTAGTACATAAATGAATAGGGTAGGAATAACTAACTGTGTTTTAGTGTAATATGTATTTATATAGATATTTAAATCATTATAGGCGTTTTAATTCAGTTTACAGCACCGGCAAGGAAAGGTTCATTTTATCATGGCGCGCTATGAATCACAAAATATCGTTCTTGAACAATTTTAAATGATCTACTGAGCAATGAGTTTTTTTTCTGACTCCATCTGTTTGTGATTTACCGTCTTACTTATGAAGAATCCTTATTGCGCCTGTAGAGCTACCCAAAGAATAGAGACGTACACTGATCGTGTTAAAATCATTACTCATTAATCATGACATTACTGGTGTAACCTTAAGTGATCAGCTCAGGTATGGGGGCTCCATCGAAACCCGAGTAAAGTTAGCCTCTCAGAAGCTGGGCGTATTGTACAGAGCCCGCAGATACTTTAATAGTACACAACTGCTGACCCTGCACAAATCGCAAGTGCGCCCCATTGTAGAATTTGGCAGCCACCTCTGGTCGGGAGTCCCAAAATATCTGGAAAAAAACCTTGACTCTGTGCAGAAACGGGCGATCCGTTTGATAGATTCGCCTATCTTAACAAATGGGTTGCAATCTTTGGAGCACAGACGTCGGGTGGGAATGCTGTCCTTGTTCGACCGGTATTTTAATGGAAGATGCTCCGAGGAACTAGCGTCTTTGATCCCTTCGGCACCGGTGCATAGTCGGGAAACACGCCAAACGCGCGCCCAACATTTGCACACGGTTGACATTTTTCACATGAGAACGGGTCGCTTCTACGACTCGTTCTTGTGTTCAACAACTCGGCTGTGGAATGATCTGCCGGCCTCTGTGTTTCCTCCATCCTATAACATGGGTCTCTTCAAGACCCAAGTTCACTCCTTCCTATCCTCTAAAAGATCCTCCACACAGCATCCCCAAAGATGATATAGGCCTTGAGGGAAATTATTTCCTCCTTGGTCTCCTGTGTGGAGTTACTGTAAAAAAAAAAAAAAACTCAAAAATATTTATACAAAAAAAAAAAAAACATAAACGTCATCAATAAATCGTACATAAAATAATATGTCCTTATTATCTAGTACAAATAGTTTCTTTCAGCTAGCCAAGTTTTCAATATATTTATTAACTGTTTAGTTTTAATGCAGTTTTTTTTATTTATTTCAGCTGGAAATATATTGAAACAGCTAGAAATCATGTGATCTAAAGGTCTTTTTCCCTATTTGTTTGTATGCATAGGAACCATTAATCCTTCATTAAAATTGTGACTTGTATTGTAAATGTGCTCTAGTCTATTTATATTATATATAGGGTTATTAATGTGCTGAAATATAATTTTGTACCACAGAATTGATCTTACTGAAAGAATTTTGAGACTCTGATAAAAGTATAGAATATTATGCCTTTGTTCGTATAAACTTTTATGAGCTAATAATTTAACCAATGAATTTTGCGCTGATTGAACATGATTGATGTTTGTTTTACTATAAAATCTCCAAGCTCTAATTTCACACCTTTTAACAGAGTCCGCTAACGATAAATACATTATTAAGGGTACAGATAGGAACAAAGAATTTTATTTTAAATAATCTACTAACAATTTTGCAAATGGCGTCGTATTGCTATCTTCACGTTTCTCCATGTCATCATATTATTATTTTACCACGTCGCCGCGACGAGTACAATGAAAAATGGTGTAAACGTTCTCTTATAATCTTTTTTTGTTATATAGGTACATTACTCAATATTGAAGTTTCACTTGGACATTATTATTTAAGGAGTAATACACATCGACCAATCATTTATATATCGATGGTAAATATTCCCCTTCCAATTGACTCACAATTCATGACAGCCGTTTGCTGGCTGAGCCCGTATACGTTAATATAGTAACCCGCTTCTAGTAAATCTAATTATTGAAAGTTGGGTCGTTTATCGATTGTTGCCGATTTATTTCACAGGTATATAAACATTTTCTTATGGTACAAAGACCTTGCAGATCCGTAGATATTTTTCTACGCCGCCTTATCTACGTGCATCAAAATTCCGGCAATACTAAATTGATAATGCATCTCATATTTGATTTGGTAAAGCGATATTTGGATTTAAAATCTTTCTCCAGTAGTGCTGCAAATGAATATTTCCGCTTTTTTAAATTTTTTAATATTTGTCAAACCACGTTAAAAACGTTAACAAAATCCGCTATTTCGATGCTATACTCGGGGACCGATCGGTATAAATCTGACAGCTACTTATACTAAACGTGATTATAAGTAACGTTTTTCGCTATTCCGACCTTATGCGCCCGTATAATATTTACACCGCGATTATGAATAAGACGGTTAGTGTTTAAACCACTTACAGCCTTCGTGGCCTAGGGGTAAGATCCTCGACTACAATTATTATAATTACATAATTATTTTATAACCTAAATTCCCTGAAACATTCAATCCATTAATTGTTATCCATCTTCTCGGATTTGGCAATATGTGCGTCTAATAACGCCAAGTAACGAAGGTGGCGGAGATAACGGTATGTGTTCATACTAATAGCAACGTTAAAATATTCTAGCCGACAATCTCGGCCGGTTCTGGCCAGTGCAAGCGCGGATACGTACGCTTACGTACGCTGTAATATGAATGTATTCATAGATAATGTGGGCATCTAATGTTGTCGTGTCTGTACTGTACTGTTCTGTACTGTGCGGTGCTGGTAGATGTGAATAGACCTTTATCTGTATGTGACCCATTAAATATTGAAGTAAATTATTAAACCTTTTGCAAAAGATGGTTTTGTTTTCGAGAAAGTCTTGAATATCTTATTATTTACTCAGATATTTCACAGATTTTTTCCGAAATTTCTTGAGCCATGAATTGATTTTTACATTCCATCCAAAGCCGGGGGGGGGGGCAATTTTAACACAAAAGTTAAATTGACAATTTGTATCGCTCTTATTACCTATACAAAATCGACAAAAAGTCTCATTACTCTAAAGGATAAGAAGATATATCTGTGCAGAATCCTGTAAAACTATATACCATGCCATCATTGTTCCTGAAACTAATTATTGTAGCAGTATTTTATTCTTGTCAAGAGAGGAGGATTTTAGAAAACTTACATTTTTGCAAAACAAAGCCACGCGAAAAAGACGAAACAAACATTCCAAATTAAAAAAAAATGGTAAGGGATCTAAACATACTGTCTTTTAAGCAAATTGTATACGTAAATTTAATAGTTTTTTCTCATTATAATTGTTCACGCGAGTTTATTCACAGCTACCTTCGACACGGTGCGATTGCGAAGTTCCCCCCTTCATTACCTTTCAAACCCCCTTCCCCCCAGCTCCAGTCCAAGCTCCTGAGTAAATCTTTATCCGCATTTCATTCCTAATCAAGACACCGCCGCGAACTATTGAAGTGCCGCTACCCTGAAGCGCTGAAGAGGTCCGGACCGAACCAGTTTGCTGAAACCCTTTCGCCATCCGGAATTGCCCGGTCGAAATCACGCAAGCCGCCATGGGAGAGTGATAAGTGAATTCGGTGAGTCCTTTTCCTTACATATTCCTCATTTCGCAATTGCATTCATTTCCGGATAACTGCTGTCGGAAATAGAATAACCGCCGCATCAATAATGTTTAATGACCAACAAAATTCTGAATTCTCGAGAAAAATGAATAAACATCAACACAGACATAACCACTCTACAAGAAGAAGAAATGAAATAAGACTTCCCTTTCGAAAGAGAACAAAATCGCAAAACTCATTACTATACGAGGCCAATATAAAAGAAGAGGAAAATGTTTTGAAATTTAAGAAGGAAGTGACGAAATACGTAAAGTGCAATTTTTAAAGTTTGATTTTTAATTAATTAAGAATTAGAATTGTATTATGACTTAAATTGTCAAAACGTTTGTGTGCCGATATCATGTTCATATTAGAATACATGTAACCAATATGCATGTGCTCTATTTTAAGTTAAATAAATAAATATATATTTTGTGGAGTTTTAAGGCTTTGGGTGTATTGATTAAAAACTGTTTTTGCAAAATAAATCAAAAGGAAAACAATATTTTTTTCATATTCTTCTTCCTCTGAAATTCTTCGTTGAATATATTTTAACTTCCTAATTATTTAGTCAAAAACGCTGAACTTATGATTAAATTTAATACTGCAATATTCTTGGCGTTTTAGTCATGTTATTTGCCAGTTAATTACCAGTGGCATTCATCAAGAAAACTCATCGTGTAATAATTTGTTTCGACCCGAATGAAGCATGTTCATTTTGATTAATTTACACCCCTTATAATTGATCCAGGAATGCTTTTGTGAACACATTTGTCGACAATTATGTTGATGTTCGTATTCTGTCATTGGCATCGGTGGCACGCGTCGTTCAAGAAGCGAAATCAAAAGTTTCTCCATAAAACGTGAATATTTTAATAGAATGATCATTGAATTATCACGCTACATTCCCGAAAGGAAGAATTTAGACAAAGAAAATAAAAGTCCCGTCACGAACGAGGCAAAATAGATTACCATTTCCACGAGAGAGTTTTATATAATTAGACAATTATTTTCGTACTTGTTTTCGTACCCAACATCGTTTGTTTTTTTTTCTTAACTTCAAGACATGTATTTTGGTTACAATTTAAAGAAAGACAAAATAATGACATCTTGAAATTTATCGAAGAAAGCAACCACTCCGTGGCTTGACAATATAATTAAAATTAAAGAATTTTTTTGTTATAAGTCACTTTCTTTTAATAAATTAATAAAAAATACTTTGTAAACTCCACTTTTTAATATACAAATATCAACATGTTTCTTCATCAGGACATACATAACACTGTATGTATTAGTATCCTGTATGTCCTGATGGGTAATGCTTCGCTTTCGAAACATGTTGATAATTATATATAAAAAAACATGGTATTTACAAAGTATTTTTATTAATTTATTAATAATGACGCCACAAAGCGAATACCAATCTTCTGAAGAAACAGTTTATTTTATCACTATCGACCGGTGTCAACTCTACCGACATCGGTAAAAATCTTTCTTTCCCCCACTTTTACGGTCTATAAAATAAATAAAATGGATTAAAAACCTTTCATTTAAATTACATCTTGAAATGTCTTCAAAACCAAAAAAAAAATACGTTTACGGTTTCTTTATGTAATAGAATTGCTTCTTTCATTTTCTCACCATTAACGTGATGGAAAAAAAGTAAGTCAACCGTTATTCCAATCGAAAAAATAACTAAATGAATTAAAAATTACTTTGTATTCACCACTTTATTAATATACACATATCTACATGTTTCGAAAGCGATGCTTTCCTCATCAGGATTATATGGAATACTAAGTAATGAGTATTAATACTAACTAATGAGTATTAATACTAAGTAATGTATTAATTATTTTTATTATTATTATATTAATAAAGCGGTGAATACAAAGTATTTTTTAATTTATTAATAATAATGACGCCACGAAGTGAATACCAAAATTTCGAAGAAATTGTAAAAAATAAGTTGTTTTTAAAATGGAGGTACGCAACAATGTAGGTTAGCCTGAAAACACAGACGACACATTATCGAGTGGAATAAGTTCAGTGTTGTTACATAATGATCACAGTGGCCCGAGCCTACTTGGCGCTGAACCCGCTCGGTGTTCGGGGGGCCGCGGCCGTTAAGGGCTATTTATCACCCTACGACCCATGGAAGCAACCACGTGCAGTAACAAAGCGGTCGCGCCGGCCAAGGTCACTTGCCTGCCAAGCCCGAGGGCTGAGAACTAAGGGTTTAAATCGGGGGTTAGGAATCTTCTTCATTAATTTACTTATGTTTATCCAGTATTAATCAAAATTACATTATTTATATATGAAATAGTTTTGTATTGAAACTCGTAAGTATATAAATTACTATACTATTGAATTTAATGTGGTTTTTGCAATTATGTTTATGCTCGTCTTTTTTTTTTATAAAGTTAAGAAGTTGTGAATTCTTGCTTGTCGTTTGGGTGCCATAATTGATTTGACAGCGAGGATAATACCTTGTGACGACTATTACTACCTCTAAACAAAGAAACAAAGACACATTCATTTAAAAAATTATTTCATGCCAAACATTTTTTCTAAATATATCTAAATAATAAAGTTAAGTAGGTACCTACTTGTGTTTTCCTTTTTCGAAAATATTCTACCCAAACAAACCTTATTCTTTTAAATATGTAATCTGTGGCTAACCGAAGTGGTATATTTATTGGTTAATCGTAATACAACATGGCGGGTTCAATGTTTTTCATACTAATTTTAACACGCTATAGCAACAGTTTTACATATTGGATTTAATTCAAATTGATTTCTAAATCTTTCCGGTACTCATAAGAACAAACTGTGCTATTTTGAGCGAAATCGGGATAGTAATTTTCGAGAAAATCGAGGACAGATAGAAAAACATTCATTTTTATGTATAGAGAAGATTATTATTAAATTGCGTAATTTTATGTCTTATTTTCATTCCTTTAAAGAATAAACTGTTTTGGCAGTCTGATTTCCTTGAACGTCGTTGTGTTATATCTGTGAATGTCCTTGTATATATAATTTTCCTTGAAAAGTATTTTTGTAACAAGTTGTTGTTTCACTGTTAGCCTGTTATTCGGTATTCCCATGGAAAGCATCAACTCTAATTACTCGATAAAATAACTAAATTTACTAAATCTCTCAGATCAAAGAATTATTTCCGACTTGATATTTATGTTCAAAATTGCAAATGGTAGTATAGACAGCCCTGATTTAATTAACCTCATTCAATTTCATTTACATACGAGAACTCAAAAATCCAGGACTGAGCATTACAAACACTCGCTTGTACCTAGATTACATTAAGTTATTAATAGGTACGCAGATGCAGCGGAACAATTTAACTGTATGGAAGGTAAGTACAAGACGGCTGTACTACCATATCTTTTCAATCGGTATTAATTTAACCTAAGTTTATATGTTTTATATGCACGCATTTCTTATTACTTTCATATCCTTCATGAACTTTTATTCTTTATATACTCTCTAATGTCATTGTACGACCTAATGCCATATTTATTAGTTTCCTTTTAAATTATTTGCGCTATATTATTATGCCTGTATTTAACAGTGACATTCAATTATTGTTTATGGTATATTTATACCGTTGATATTAAATAAATCTAGCCTCTTTAATATTTCAGCTAATTTTGAACATATATTTCGTCTAAGCATTACTCTCATTGCTCTATTTCGGCGAATTTGCAACATATCTTGTTCTCTGTTATTACACAAAAAAAATAATCATTTAGCAGTAGTTACAAAGTGGACAATAATGTGATTTAGTTATTGTGGAAAAAATACGATTTAAGAACCTTCTTCCTAAAATAGTATTTCATATCAGAAACATTTTTAATAATTTCACCATCAATTTTAATTTTGCTTTCACTGCATATCTCCTCATGTCCAATCATCATAGATTTTGCCTTTTGGTGATTTTTTTTATATAAATGGCGTTATACACATTATTCAAAAAGTATTACGATATGATACGAAATTTATTATTATTCAACGAACTTTTTTAATCTAAAAAACCTACATATATTTCAATATAACACTGCTCGTACCTTAAAATAACTGGTGTTATTGGCTACAATTCGTGGATAGAAAGAAACAAATAACTTGAAGGGTTGACTGTACGCAGACAATATTCAAATGTGATGTTCCCACTTACCATATCAAATTTATATACAGAAATATTGACAATCCCGAATTACTGAGCGGAATGTACCTACGTGTTTCTCGTGTTCTTGTAACACTGTAACATGAATTCTCAAACCAGTATTCTTCTCTCACAATATTTTATAGAATACACATCTTCTAGAATTGACATATTCAAACATGGTTTGTCAATAACTAGCTGAAGTACCCGGCGTTGCCCGGTGTTATGAATGGTTAGGAGTGAAGTTTTGAGGTTGTGATATGTTAACCCTACCCCAACACCTATTCCTACCTCTATCAGTAATTTTCCTCCTATTCTGAACGTCAAGTGTGAGAAATTTAATCAAGAAATATCAAATTTCTGCCTAAAGGGGAGGAAAGGGGGATAGAGTGGTTTTTCGAAATTTCACAGTGACCTTCCTCTTGTTTCGAAGGTCAAGTGTCCAAGCTTGGAACAAGCTACCCCTACTACTACCCCTGCCCCTACCTCTATCCCTATCCGCACCCATCTCACACCTATAGGCACCAATGCCCCTACCCAGTAGTTTTCCTCTTATTCTATCGTCAAGCCTGCGAAGTTTTATCGAGAAGTACCAACATTCTGGTTCAAGAAGTAGGAAAGAGGGAAGGGGACCTTTCTCTTGTATTAAAAGTCAAGTGTGCAAAATTTAATTAAGCTCGGAATAAAACTGTAGATTTTTATACGAAATAAACATAGACCGTACGAGATATTCTTCTTTATATAATGGAAGATATGGATTATATTTTCTTGAATAGTTTTTGGGATATTATGCCGTGTTGCGCTTCTTCCTCCTTTTGCATTCTAATTGGGTTTCATTCTATTAGGGTACGCGACCAAATGTTGTTTCTGAAAACATGGAATTAACGAAAGTGAGTTGGAATGTTTTCTAATACAATAGCAATCGTCTGGGTTTTCGGGCGCCTTCACCAGAATATTTAACGGTTTCCACTCTGTTTTACAAAATACCAAAGGATATCGAGACAAATTTTGACTTTAATTTTTTGAATCAGCCGCTGTTATGCATACTTTGTAAAATTTCTGGAAGAATTTCTGAAAAAAATGACAGCATTACATTATTGATTTTATTTTTTTTTCGCCTGCGGTGCTTTTTGGCACATTTAGTGCTTGCTTTGTTGAATGGTTTCTGTTTTGCAAAATACAAAAAGGTAACCAAACCTAATTTTATTTGAAAACACTGACATATATTTTTTAATAATTTTTTATATGGTATCTAAATAAAGAGCATTACGTCGTTATAAAATGCAGGTAGGTACCTAGATAAATTAAATAGTTATATACCTACTAGCTCCGGACAGTTGGGTGTTTTATATTTAAATGAAAAACTATCCTGGAGAAGCCACCGACTGCAAAGTTAACTATGTAAAGCTTTATTTGTACGCACATTACCCCCTGCAGCCCGCGGACATATTGAAAAAATGAAAAATTGTCCCTCCGGCAAAAAAGGTTGTGCATCCCTGGTTTACACTTACAAAAAGAGAAAAACGAATTCTTGGATTGTAGCCATGGAAGGTATATTCATTCAACTGTTTACAAAATAAATAATGACTGATTATTGATTTTGATAAATAAATTTAAAAAACTTAATTTCCGATAGCATCATAAAATTCTGGCAGTTAAAAAAGAATAGGAGGCGTGTATTTTAAGGCCTCGTAAATAAATTGATTTTTAAATTAATCAAATAATATGCTTTGTATTCACCACTTTATTAATATATGTTTCATAAGTGATGTTTTCTTTATTACTATATAGTATTCTATATATTCCTGATGAAGAAAGCGTCGCTTTCGAAACATGTAGATATCTGTGTATATTAATATATTAATATTCACAGATCTCTACGTGTTGTGAATACAAAGTACGAGTATATTTTTTAATTTATTTGTTAATAATGAAACCACAAAGCGAATACCAATCGTTTGAAGAAATTATAATAAATTGATTGTTTTCTTTATTGCATCATAAAGCACAAAATATTTGGCACATCTACTTAATGACCAATGTTAACAATTTGATTCGCAGTAAAACATTAAACTTTTGGCTCACTCGACGGAAGTTTTAAACTCATAATGCTGTATTAAACGAGCAAAGATATCTACAATTTACATAAGAATTACATTTTATCGTAACTGAAATAATACAGATAATAATAAGATAATAGTAAAACTTTATAATGCATCCAATGTCGTTGGCGTTTTCTGTAAAAGTCCCACTATCGATATTTAATTTCCTGATTTCTTTGGTTAGGTTAGGTTGACTTGAGGGATATTGAGGTCAAGATTGTTATAAGTATAACCTTGCATTTTTTTTTCTGTGAATACCGCACAAGAGTCCCAACTGCTACCTGTTAACCGTAGCCGGTGAGACTGTGGCATCTCCAATTAGAGTATGTTGCGAGGGTTGTATTATATAACTAGGAAAAATTATTTTATGTACGATTTATTGTTGTTATTTATGTTTTTTTTTAATATATATGTATAAGTAAAAATATTTTTGAGTGTGATTATTTTTAGATATTTTTATTTTAAAGATTTCAGTTTTAGACCTCAATTGAAAAATTTAATTTATTATACGTTTTTGAATGACAAGCACCCGTTACTCAAAGATTACCGGGACTTTTTTGTTTTTATATTTGGTTAAAATTTAATAAAAAAACAATAAAAAAAAATAATAAAAGGGTTTGATGAGGGTAAGGCGATGGGAAGAGTGAGGTTGGGAAGTATCTAGCTATTCATATCTAGTCACCAAACACGGCTAAAGTTAGTTTAAGCGGCGTTTTAATTCTGAATGACGGTCTTTCACCAGGGTATATTACTGAGAGCATCTACCTTCCTGGAATGTGCCGCAATTGCACAATATATTAATTAATGTGATAACTTCTAAGTCTCCAGTGATTCAGAGGTAAATGACAATATGATATGTCTATATTTACAGTATTTATTGTCGCTGTGTTACAAGGATTATCCTAAGTTATGAAGTACACGAGAGACTACCTTCGTATATATTAACACCGAATTATGCTATCTCTTTCATAGTCGATTGTCCCTTTCATACTCGACATACGTTCACCACAATTAAGATGAATTATGTGGATTAAACCTATTTATAATTTCTACAAAAGATTGGTATTCACTTTGTGACGTCATTATTAATAAATGATTTAAAAATTCTTTATATTATATAATTACGTATATATTAACAAAGCGATGATTACAAAATTAATTTTTAAATCATTTATTAAACATGTTTAGTTTTTTATTTTTTTTGCGCAATACGTGATTCGATCCCGCGACCTCCGGTTCATAGACAAAGTTCTTCACATGCCTCGTCAAATGAATATGAATAAAGAAAGGACCGTGTGGATGATAAGATTTTTTTTACAGTTATCCACACAGTTAGGTCAAGGTTTGTTAAAAAACTTGTCGGAAAAATCTAAGAATCATACATACATACATATAAGGTTTTACAGAAACGCACTTAAGGTTAAACGAAACGTGATTCGCGCTCACAGATGGCGCTATACCTGAAATGTTTCCCTGTCATAACTTATAACTGCTTTCTGAGTCTTTAGTGGCGAGACAATTACTGTAACTCCTAATCCCCACAGCCAATAATACCGTAGGTTAGGAGGGAGTTTCACAGCCCAAAATATAAGTTTTCAAGCTGGGGTAGGGATAGGGGAAGGGTAGGGGTAGGGGTAGGGGTAGGGGTAGCGGTAGGGGTAGGGGTAGGGGTAGGGGTAGTGGTGGGGGTAGGGGTATTGGTAGGGGTAGGGGTAGGGGTAGGGGTAGGAGTAGCTTATTCCAAGCTTGAAAACCGAAAATTTTATTGATTCAATACATTTCTTAAAGCATAAAAATGTGTATTCATTTTCTAATATTTTTTTCGAGATTTTGAATGCGATGTTTACGAAACGTAATACGCACTCACAGATGGCGCTAATTTAAGTATTTAAAAAAAATTGCAGGGCGTAGTGTTTTTAAATATCGAGATGAAATGTTTGTTGGCGGGTGTACATATGGAATATTATTAAGTTAAACGCTGAAGTCCTTCAAGAAACTTATAAAAAGACTACGTCGACCCCTTGGAATAACAAGATTCCATCTGACATGGTAATGTTATGCGATAATGAGCCTTATAGTTGCTTTCTTTAGAGCACATTATCGCATGACATTGCTGTGTGAGATGGAACCTTGTTATTCCAAGGGGTCGATATATTAGTTCCACAATGATATATTTTTAGGGACATGAGATTTAAATCTACAGTAACATTTTATTCCATGCATACACCCGCCAACAAACAACTAATTTCAATATTTAAAAGCACTGCGAGCGAAAAGCGTTTTTTGTTCTAAAATATTTAAATTAACGCCATCTGTGAGCGCGTTCTACATTTCGTTTAGCCATGAAGTGTTGAAATCCGCATATTTTTATTTTTTCCTTGTTGCCGTGGCTTAGAAACACAACCATAATTTCTCATTTGATCCATCATCTCCCATACCCCTGTAAATAATTAAGAGCAACGGATTAATTAACTCCATAATGATGTTGAAACATGATATGTCGTAATTAATTATTAATTCTGAGAATATTCTATCACTTTAAGGCTCAATGTCGTTAAATCAACTGTCAGTGCATGAATATAACCATTTAAACACTTTATTCTGGTAAAACAAGATTAAGTTGAGTACACCAATAATTCAATTTAACATACAAAATTTTAATTGTGTCGACAACTTTTTATCCGTTTTTTTTTATTATATAATACCTGTGTTAAAAATGAACAATACAAAGTAATTTGAAATAAACCCCGTTTTAGGACAGTCCAATTGACAAGTTTAGTTAATATTAAGTGCCATTATACAAAAATAGAGGGCAACTAGTATTGACATAGTATGGAAATATAATAGATCTAGAAAAGAGTATAATAATTAAGTATAAAGAGATGAGAAGAAAAGTACAGAAAAAACTTATGAACGGACTTATGAAGAGATGTGAAAAAATGTGTTTGATAGGTACTGGTTAGTGTTATGAGGAAAAAAATGCGTTTAAAATTTAGTACTAAAAAAATAATATATTATTGAGTAATATTGATAAGATTGAGTTACGTATCACTGAGCTTTATGAGCCGACGACGAAATATATTGATGCAGCCCGAAGAGGTCTGCTCGACGAGTTAAATATGTTCTAGTAGTCTCCAGATTGGACTACTCCAATAGTTGGATGCTGGTCTACCGAATGTACATTTGAACAGACTGCATGGAGTGTTCAACACTAGCTCGTCTAATATGCGGCACCACCAAATACTGTCACATCACTACCCTTCTGCGTAATTGTCTACACTGGTTTCGAGTCGAAGAAAGAGTTTAGTTTAAACATTGTATTATTGTATATAAGGCACTGAATGGGCTGGCACCATTATACTTCACTGATCTCTGCGTGAGGGACAATCTTACTCAGAGATAACTCATGCTCAGATCGGTAAATACTCTCGTACGAATGCTGCTAAGTTTGGAGACAAAGCTTCCAATGCACTGGGCCCGTTTCTTGGAATGACCTTCAATTTGGTTAAAAAGTCAGAAAGCAATATCGAAACGGGCTAAAAGGGGCTACAAACTTTAACAAGATATAACGCGACTTTGAGGTGATTTTAGTCACTAAAAATTAAAAAAATCGACCGTTTATTATTATAATGATTTTTTTAAAAGCATATTTTAATGTCTTCGGTCTCTTTTATGTTACAATTAACTCTATTTTTTATTTCAGTCACTAAATAGAATCAAACATGAATGTCGTTTAAATGCAATCCATTTTGTGAAAGCTCTGACTCTTTTTTTTCTTGATTAGTCTTTGGGATATTATGCCTTGTTGCGCTTCCTCAGCTAACGTTTCGGAAAGCTCCTTCCGTAAATGTGTCCAAAATGTAACCAAATTGTCCAGGCGTTGTGCCCTAGACCGATTGCCGTTTCCTCTTTTTCGGGCCGTTTTCATGACCCTTTTAACTGAAGAATTATTGTTAATAAAAAGGGTACTTACGGTTTTCGGATTGCGGAAATGGATATGTTTCACTCAATTTGCTATTTCTGCCACACTTTAACTCGTCATCATTTATGAGAGTTAAGAGTGAAGTGCACGTGAAGAGAAATTAATAGTTTTAAACACTTGTGCCGGTTGGGTACCGATTCAAAATTCTACTGCTTCCATAATTAGGCATGCTCGATGCGTTTTAGGTCTTCCCACCACCTCACGAACCTAGTAATGACCGGTTTCACAACATGGCATAATATCCCAAAACTAATCAAGAAGAACTGTGAAAATCTGAAATCGTACTTCTTAGATGAGAAAAGAAAAGAAAATGAAAACATACAACTTCCATGAACCCCCAGAATGGGAACTCTTTTAATTTTTCGCATTCATCATAATTAAAAAAGTCACGTGATTTCTTTGACTAAGCTGATTGAAATCATTCCTTCTTACACCCCTTAATTGAAATATCATGCTTCATCTTTTCACCCCCCTTTTTTATCTAACCATACCCTGCTAAACACGGTGATGCATATAATAATTTTGTATTTGACTAGTTTACCAAGTAAAGGCTAATGCACTCTGATTCCACAATTAAAGTGACAACGTAAATCTCAAGAGTTGGCGTTAACAGTTCTAAATATTGATAGTATATAGCCCGCAAACAAGGGTGGCAGTTGACTCGCCCTTTAGTGTTCGTCCTCACGTGACCCCGCGGCATAGAATAAAGAATAACACAAGAAATACTACGTGGGCGTGTTTTGTGATCCAAAATTCTGAGATTCGCGCCTTAAAAATTGTTAAAAATTATTTCATCATTTGTATTTCATTTGGATCAAATGGAATGGTAATATACAATGCAGGCAGCATAAGAGAGACGGAGCACTCTATTTTCCTTGACTATCTCGCAGCTATAACTAAAAGTTACTAAGTCAAAGGAACAACGGTTTCCATTTAAATCTACGTGGAAGGCACTTCTAGTCTATTTTCTTTATTCTATACCGTTAGAGTGGGTGCCCTACCCGTCTTGTGCCGTCTTGCCGCCTAGACGTGATTGCGGTGAGAAATAGAGAAAGATTGCGCTTTTCTGTGCTTGAACCGTTACACGTTAATAGGAAAAGAAGAGGAATACTGTAGACGTCGACAGTAATCTTACCTAGATGAATTACTGACAGAATATGTCGGAATTCTTGGTTTAGAGATACGATCTTATTCGGAGAAAGATTTATTCTATAAAAATATCTAATAATAATAATAATTGGTTGATTTGTAAAGCGCCGTACAAAAATCACCTCAAGGGCGCTGTACAAATATTACTTACTAGGGTTTATCTTATTATGTACAAAAATATACAGAAACATACCTGGCAGGTCACTAAAGATTAACACGATATTTTATAAAGTTTTTGCTTGGGAAAATATGATTTTGAACGCACAATATTAGAAAACGCTGAACATTGCATGATATTGCCGTTGCTATTCAATTCTTATTTGTTATTGATTATATATTTATTAGAAGTATAATGGATAAGTAACACTTGGTATTTATTTTAAACAATAATGAGTTTTTTTTTTTCTGATGAAGAGATTTATAAAATGACTGTTCCATTTCATATTCCGTATGCACGGGATATGAAATACAACACCCGCTAACAAACAATTTATCTCAATATTAAAAAGCATTACGTCCCGAAAGCGTTTTTCCTAAAATTTTAAATTATCGCCATCTGTGAGCGCGTATCGTATTTTTGTGTTATTCGGGAAAATGATGTCTAGCGGAAAAGTTAACCACTTTATTTTTTAACTGTTTACAGAGTCGTCAAAAATAAATTTTATAAAACTGGTTCTGAAGGGCAGGGAATGATGTAGGAAGGATAACGAACCAAAGAAAGAAGCTTCTTAATAGTAATCCTGCGGGGTGAAGGAGTATATAAAGTTAATGATCTTAGGTCGAGAAGTGGGGGAAGATAACAGGAGGCAGACGGGGTAGGGACGTTTTCTAAAAACATCTAAAATCTTCCGAGGGTTTAATAATAACAATTAATAATAAAATAATAATAATAATAACAATAATAATAATAATAATCGGATGATTTGTGCGCGGCGGTTTTTGGGAAAAATCACCTCAAGGGTGCTGTACAAATATTACTTCCTATTCTTTATCTAATTATGTACAAACAGATACAGAAAAACATTCTTACCCGGCAGGTCGCTTCGGATGAACACAGTTTTATTAGAAAATGTAGAAAATTTAAGCATAAAGATGATATTTTTACAGATACTATTTGATCCTCCTTTTCTATTGATGTTACATTTATTAGAAGATTGGTGACACAAGAAGAGTTGGTATTTATTTGAAATAAATACAAACTAAAAATGCTCTGACGATGGAACAAGTGTTCCGAAGCCGGTATGCGTGAAAAATAAATGTGGTTAAAACAAAGTTTGATTGTTTCATTTGATCAAACATATGTATTAGGACGTGGAATATGACCAAATAAGTTACCATTTATCCGTAAGAATGGGAAACAAAAGAAAAAATAATAAAAGGAAAATAATCCCACACGGGAAATTAAGAAACTTCGAGAATACAGTTAGTAGACGATATCGATGTAAGCCTTATTGTCTCTCGTTTGTGGGAAAATACAAAAACATACGTTGTCTGTATTATTTTTGCTCAGTTGTAAAAGTTTATGGCGAGTTAGAATTCGATGTAAAATATGAAAGCTTAAATCTTGTGGCGAGACAATTTAACAGATTGAACAGTTACTTTTTTCGCGAGTTCGCCTTATAAACTGTTTTGTCTTGTTTAATTCTTTTGTTCACCAAATAGTGCTTCTATAAAGCTCGTTTCTGTCTTAAATGGGGGTGGGGGGGGGGGGGATTTGAATGGGAGCACTTTCGTGTTTTCGTTTGCCGCGGTGATCGACCTCGATTTGGTATCAACGAACCGATATATTATTTATGTCAGTGGATTTCTCGATAATGGCTTTGCTTTGTTAAGTGAACTAGATCTGAATAGCGAGGTATTTATCCACCCATTACCATAAAATATGACAATCTGATTTCCGAGATAAACGACTAAAATTAAGAAACTAGCAACCTGAAAACAAAACTAGGACATTCGTTACAAAGTTATTGCTTTTTTATGGTTATTATGAAAACATTCACCCCAGTTTGCTTAATCATTCTACAAACCCGAGTGTGGATGTCTTTTACTTTATTTTACGCAATAGTTCCATCTCTCTGAAGCTGGTGGAACTATAGCATCCCCTTTTTTGGAATATTGTGAGGCTGAAAAATTTAGGGGATTGAAGATATTTTCGCTAAACATCACAGCCATTTCATTACATGCCCAAGTATCGATACTTACAGATGGACTCTTATCAAGGCAATATTGTAAATCTTAGTATCTTCACTGGAATTTGATAATTTTTTATCTCTGGGCCAAAAGCTAAGAATTATCCCTCTCTGCTATGGAGTTCATCACTTTGTTAGATTATTATTCTAGAAACACGAATAAAAAATCCCTTTTTAGTGGCATCTTTTATTTTGGTGTAAAGCCTCTCAAATGTTATGATATTCGTATGTGTGCGACATACCATATTATTTATAAACTTCTTCTGTCGATAAATAGTAACTTCTCTTCAATTTATTATAATAAACCATTTTCTCAAGCCTACAGCAGTTGTTTGGTTTCGGTTTCCTTCTTATTGTACTTTTTATGTAAACTCTGAATGTTCTTATTGCTGAACATAAACTGACTCCTGTCTTAAAATATTGCTATTTTTGCAATATCATTGTGAATGTGTTATCTTTATATCGCTTTGTTTGTACTATATAATATTTTTTAATTTTATCTGGTGAATGCAAACTAAGTAAGAAAGTATAAAATTTATTTATTTTTTTAATGTCAGAGGTACAAATATACCTTAAACAGTAATTGCATATCACAGTTAACTACAAGCATAAGCATATAGCATAAATAATTTCAAAAAATAACTATTAATATTAACGAATTAGTCAAACAGTATGTGTATCTAGGTGATACGGTGGATTGTAATATGAAATGGGACGTACAAATTGTCAACCTCTGTAAGCGCCTTCGAGCCATTGTAGGAAAACTCTATAAAGTAAAATTTTATGTGCAATAAAAACTATGATTTTATAATTTCTTCAAACGATTGGTAACTTTGTGGCGCCATTATTAATTAAATAAATAAAAATGTACTTTGTTTACACCACTTTTATAAAAATAAATAAATATCTCTACATGTTTCGATAGCAACGCTATCATCCTCAGGAAAATATGAATACATATACATACATATATATATATATATATGATGGTCTCCTTGATTGCGTATCTATTTCATATCATCGGGTATCTTTAAAATAATGTATGTGTTAATTGTAACACTAATATAATAATATTAAGTCTTTCCTCACTGTACCAAAACTATACTGGTGTTTTATTTATATGTTTTTATTTCTCAATTTGTTTAATACTTATATTTTGATATTTTTATAATATTATTTAAATCGATATTATTAAATTGGAATTTAGTATTTCTATAAAAAAACTGTCATGCTGTTTTAATTTTTTTTATAAATTGTTCTAATTTTGCGCTACATTTGTATGATGATTGTTATTTACTGTTGCATTATATAATATTGTTGAACTAAACTCCTGCTGACAAGCTGCAAGGGGATTAGCGGGTACAAGTTCCCATTGTATGTAATTAATATGATACAAAAAAAAGGTATAATAGAATTTGTATACGAATAGAATATGTATGTGAATAGAATACGTTAAAAATATGAATAGGGTACTATAGGAATACCACTGAATGGAGTTAGTAAATCATTATTTTCATTTTTTTTATAGTAAAGAGCACTTGAAGTGAAATAACACAAAACTGCGCTATATTTATCTATTTTGTACAAAATATACATATGTAATATTTTGAAGAATGCTTTGACTGATAAGACGATTTCCCGTTTTAGGACAGTCAAAATTGTATGTACAGAATATAATAGATTCCAATATGGGTTTCGTCGATGTAATAAAACGTATAATGGTATTTTAGCGTAAAAAAAGGAGAACTAAATTAAAATAAAACATAATGTGAGTACAAAATAACCAACGATAACAATAAGTTTAAACAATGCAGATAAGTAATCCCACAAAATATTAAAACATAAAGGTAAACTGATAAATGCCATGTTATTATTACACCGCTTTAAGTGCGAAAATGACAAGATTTATTTAAATTATAGTGACTTTGATATCGCCCTTTATCGATTCTGGAACATCGTGATATGTATTACATACAAATGACCCGGGAAGTGGGGTCAAAAGCTCCAAATCTGGAACAACAGTGATACGAGTGGCATGCATAGCTGGAACAATGCCAAGACTGGCTCATGCCGCCTTTAAACGTTCTTTAACTTAACGTGACTTGAGTTGGCAGAGCGGTTAAGGAACGAGGGAACATTCCATTATCCGAATATCAATATAATAATAAGGAGCCATCGAGTGCATCATTCGGTCCTCGGGATTTTGCTTATGCCGTGACATGATCTGTTTAATCGGATTTATTTTCTGACATTTCGTTTGTGATTTATCTCTAAAGAAGAATGTAATTAGATTTTGGTTGCATTTTCAATTAAAATAGATTAGAGGAAAATACCAACCCCTCTAATTGTTTAAAGTACCCATACTTTAGCCACGTGCTCTCTACTGTTCATGACTGAATCGTTATTAGTCAATACCTTTGAAAAATTTTTACACGTAGTCATTATGGACATTTGTTTATTAACCGGCTAATGCTCTATTTATTAACTAACTAACTAACCATCACGCCGTTTACTCGCAGGGGTAGGCAGAGAGGACGGACCGCCAAACAACTCGATCTTGGCATACCCGTCTTGCTTCATTCACATTCATACATAGTATTATTTATTTAACTTAAAATAGAATAAATCTACTCGTATATTGGTTACATGTATTCTAATATGAACATAATATCTACAGTTAAACATTTTTACAATTTAAGTCACAATGTACAATTAAGAATTACAAATTAAACTTTAAAAAATTAAGACATTAAAAATTGCACTTTACGTATTTTGTCAGTTCCTTCTTAAATTTCAAAATACTTTCCTCTTTTTTCAAATTGGCCTGTATTTCTTGGAAGGTTTTCACGGCTCTATATAGTAATGAGTTTAGCGATTTTGTTTTCTTTCGAAAGAGAATTCTTATTTCATTTCTTTGTAGAGTGGTTATGTCTGTGTTGATGTTTATTAATTTTTCTAGAGAATTCAGAATTTCGTTGGACATTAAACATTTTAAACAGAAAAACTTTTACATTTAAGTATATATTACATGTTTCGTCTTAAAATTATTTGCATGGCTTTGTTTTGGAAAACTGTTCTAAAATCCTCCTCTTTTGACAAGAACAAAATACTGCTACAATAATATCATGAACAATGGATGGCATTATATATAGTTTTACAGGATTCTGCACTGATGTATTTTCTAATCCTTCCGAGTAGTGAGATTTTTTTGCCGATATTCTTTATAAATAACACCCCATTTTGGATACTTCCGTAGAAATTTCTCCATCCATCATTATCAAAGGAGTATCTGCTATTCAATTATTATTATCGATTTACAACTTACGTGATACGAAATTAGAAGAATCGTGTGATTTATAATATATGAATTAAGCCAAGACAAAAGTCAAAATAAACATAAGTAAGTAGAAGTTACAAATGATCTCAAGACCGGTTAAGAGTCAACGAATATAATATTTTTTTACTGGCTAAGCGACAGAAAAAAATCAAATTATCAAAAATCAGGGGGTGGGGCGGGGCTTGGGGTAAGGGTAGGGGTAGGGCTAAGGGTAGGAGTAGGGGTAGGTATAGGGGTAGGCGTAAGGGTAAAAAATCACAACCTCAAAATTTTCCTTCAAACAATTCACAGCTCGGGCAACGCCAGGTATTTCAGCTAGTTATTTTATTAGTAATACCCTCGACAAACTACAGACTTTCATACTTTTCCATTTTCATTATTTCATGTTACCGTTGCCCGGACACACAGTAACACCGTTTATAAAAAATTACATAATGTGTTTGAAAATAAACAAAACGTATTATTTTTACCTTAAAAGTTCTAAAAGCCCCGCCGCTATGAAATATGCAACCGTTCGGCTACCGGAAATTTCTGACAGATAAAATAACATAACGCGAGCCGCGCCCGGCCGGCCGCACCGGTATATCCATTTCGCGTAAAAGGGGAGATGCGGCGCCTGAAATCAACGTGTTTTGCTTTGAAATTGACCACTTTAAGCTTGCCGTTATAACTTTATAATGAGACCCTTATATATGAATTTTCAGCCTTTTTCTGGAATAAACCTCTAATATTTTTTGATCGAAGAAAATACTTAAGAATGCACTTTTTGTTAATATCTGTTTTTAATTCATTGTAGGAAGTTTTCAAGATCATCATCTCTTATTGGCGTATTTTACTATATTAATTGATAAACTAAAGTTTTTAAGACAAGATTTTTGTGCATAGCGCAAAGGGTTACAATTATTTTTATAAACAATAATTATTAGCCTAAAAACACTCAGATGCTCTACCATTGAGCTACGTCGGCTTATCGCAAACCCGCCAAGTTAATCAATACATACTAGTGTTTCATTCAATAATTACGGTTTTTTATTATATTTCACCTGTAAACAACCAACTTTATTTGTATGAGGAAGGCTTGTAACGGCTAAATCCCTCACTAGGTGGCGTCGAGACAAATTATGTCTTCATTTTATGCGGGTTTGCGATAAGCCGACGTAGTTCAATGGTAGAGCATCTGACCGGATATTAGAAGGGTGTGGGTTCGAGTCCTGCCGGCGACATTTATCTTTTCTCGGAAGGTTTTTTCAATTTGGATGAGTGTTTTCAGGCTAATAATTATTGTTTATAAAAATAATTGTTATTTTACTATAGTTTACCAAACCATTTTTGTTTAAAAAAAATTAAAAAATGTTCCCGGATTGCGAATAATCTGATGGTATTTGATTTTCTCCTAATTTCAGAATAATAATAATGGGGAGGTTACTGCAGTTACACACATTCCATTCAAAATGTACATACAATAGTATACAAAATACGTAGAAAAGTTTAAAAAATAAAATAATAATAAGATAGTGGGTGAATGATACATGACACATAAAAAAAAAAAAAAAATACATGAAAATGAAGCCTTTAAGGTGGTGCGGCATTTAAATTGTGAGGGGTCAATAAATTTCTCCAGTATGCGTCGGTGCAGGAGGCTGGACTGAGGCGGGCCTCCATGATGAGGATTTTTCCGGAGCTGTTTATTCTTTTCCTCATTCCAGCCACCCTGGATTTTATAAGGGCTGCCGAACCTGAAAGTAAAAATTGTACATGAATATGACTTAAATAAGGAATATTTAAATACAAGGTATATAATATTACAATAAAGTCAGTGTTCACAGTTCTCCCCACTATCCAGTTCTGAGGCGGCCTGCATTTTTTTGTACTAAGCAGGTATCTAGTTGTCCATAGCTTGGCAATAATATGTAGACATTTAATAAAACAGAACTATTTTTTTCATTACTGTGGCACCAGCCAGCTACCCAATTAGTCTTTGAAGTTTATTCTACACACTAAAAAAAATCGCATTCGATTTTTGACAGTTTTGGAAACAATCCAAAACAACATATATCAATTGTATTAACTTTTTTTTTTTAAATTTATTATTTTGATCTGTGAATTAGATTTTGGTTTCTTTTGACGTAATATCTAATAAATGGGTATTTTGATAGATACATTTCAGAAATACAAACAAATCGCCTTTCCATCTTCTTTGCAAAGCGCTAGAATGTAGCGCTAAATATCACGTAGAATCATCTTTTTTCGGTAAGTACCACAAAATTACCTCAATTTTCCCATGAGCCATCTTGATGTTGTCAATTAAAACGGTTTGAATGATCGCAGCGCCCTCAATTTTTATCTACTTTTAAATGACTACATTATCTTCATAATGTTTCCTCGTAGGTCTTCATACAATTTGGCAGAATGAAATTATCACTGCATTTTTATTTCCCACTTTTAAACCGTAAGATATACTACGGAAAGTAATCATGATTCAACATATTTTGTAATTATTTGAAATGTTATTCATTTCATGTTTCTATATATTTATTTTACCTTAGTGGAAACACTTTTTAATTTATTTATCTTTTCCATAATTTTTGTTTCCATATACGGTTTCACTATATCTGTAAAACACAAATAATTTACATACTTTTGTAATTTTAAAAATTGTTATTCACTTTTCTGTAATATTTATTTCACTGTAGTTCAAACATTTTTCATTTCTACATTTTGAATTGACTATAAAGTTTTTATTAAATATTCATTAACACTCCTTTCCTGAGCATAAGCAACTACATATAAATTTTATTTTTTTTTATTATTTTTTTTTTAATTTAAAAAATAAATATTTATATATAAATTCTTACATTATAGTATCGTCATAGAATATGCATTTTTAGAATACTGTTACGTTATCAACTTTTTTTTTCATTTCCTATATTCACACTGTATATGCTACCCTACGTAAAACTCTATGTAAAACCCTATGGGCGTTAAATAAATAAATTATGAGCGGAAAAGTTGATTGTGTAATGATGGAAGACATTGCTAGCATAGGATTCAACCTGAAGCCAGAATGGGAACGCATTTGTCCACTCGGCGACTAACCGTCGTAATATTATCTTATTATTAATCGATATTTTAGTCTGGGATGAAATAATTTCCCAATCTATGCAGTCCGATCAAAGCTTTTTTGTTTTCTTCCAAATCAATAATTGGTTTTCCTAAAATAGAATAACGTTTTCCGATAAGTCGTTATAATAAACCGTCTGGATAGCGGCTACATCTAGGAATATAACTGTTCACCTTATTTCGATCTTAATGTTTGAATCTATACCCCATGTGAGCTATGTCATTGAAGCGGTACTTGCAAATAGACAGTTCAGATACCTGGGCCATATATTCGGGGGGACGGTCGAAATGACGACGATATTGAGTTGCAGAGGCAAATATAAAACATTCGTGCAAATATTCTGTTCGGTCGTTTTCATCAATGCAGCGCGGAAGTGACAAGTACTTTCGGTAACTCTATCTCTGAGAGAGAGGTCAATGATTGATTTTGTAGTAATTGACTCTAGGTTGAGAGCCGTCACCGCAGACACCAGAGTTTTCAGAGGGGCTGAGATAGAAACCGACCATTTCCTGGTTGTGTCGAGAGTAAACCTCTTCCGCGGCTGGCGCTCTAAAGTGAAAACGGTGTCGACCTCAACTAGAGTCAAAATTGAAAAATTGCAAAACGATAATGTAAGAAGTAAGTATGAAAATTGTGTAGAGATGAGACTGAATGATAAGATAATGGACGGTCTAAGCATAGACGAAACATGGGACCACATAAAAGTGAGCCTCTGTGAATCTGCTAGAGAGGTATGTGGAATAAGTACGCAAGGTAGAAAGAAAGGTGATGCATGGTGGGATGATGAGATTAAAGCACTGGTCTCAGAGAAGAAGAAAGCGTGGTTATTTCTGATAGCGGCTGGCAGTGCTTCTAGCGAAGAGAGGGATAGAGCGAAAGAAGTTTACAAGGTATGCAAGAAAAGAGTACGTGATGGAGTGAAAGAACGAAAGAAACGCCTGGAAGAGGAAGAGGGGATCAAAATGACAAACCACTTCCAAGAAAATATTAAACTATCTTGGAAGGAGGTCAAAAGGTCACGGAATGGTCCAGAAAGTGGATGTGTGAAAGTGATAAAATCGAAAGATGGAAAAATGTTGACGAATGAGAAAGAAATAAAAGAGAGATGGATGAAATACTTTGAAGAGGTCTTCGAAAGCAATCCGAGTGATAGAGATTCCAGTGGCGAGTCAGGTATGAATGACGATGGAGTGAATGTTCCCAAAATTAGCATGGATGAAATTAAAAGATCAATTAGATGTATGAAGAATGGTAAGGCTGTTGGTTTCGATAATATTGCTGCTGAATACTTTAAAGGAAATAGCCGTATAATTCTCACATGGTTATGCAAACTTTTTAACCAGTGTCTAGAGGAGGGTTACACCCCATTAGATTGGAGAAGGGCTGTGATCATGCCTCTATACAAAGGTAAAGGGTCACTCATGGAATGTGGAAATCACAGGGCTATTAGCCTGCTAAGTTCAGTTGGAAAGCTGTATGGTAGGATATTGATTGAAAGGGTACAAATGAAAACAAAGGATAAAATATGGGATGTGCAAGGCGCATTTATGAGTGGAAAGGGGGTGCATGGATCAGATTTTCTCGTTGCGTATGCTCACAGAGAAGTTTCTGGCAAAAAAACAGAAACTTTTCTGTGCTTTTGTAGATCTACAAAAAGCATACGACAGAGTTGACAGAAAAAAGTTATGGAAGGTGTTGTCTAAGTATGGTGTGAATACAAATCTTATACAGGCAATCGCATCGCTGTACGAAGGAAGCGTTGCATGTGTTAGGGCAAACGGTGATTTTACGGGGTGGTTTGACATCACAAAAGGTGTTAAGCAAGGCTGCGTAATGTCACCGTGGTTATTCAATCTATACATGGATAATTGTATGCAAGAATTGAAAGAGGTGGGCCTGGGCGCGAAAATGAGTAGTCTGCAAGTATGTTGTCTGTTGTATGCTGATGATGCGGTGCTGATTGCTAACAGTATGGAAGATCTACAGTCCCTCGTATCTAGGATGAACGAAGTATGTATGAAGAATGAGCTAATGATGAATGTAAATAAGTCCAAAGTCATGGTGTTTGAAAGAGAGAGTACGAAAACAGTGTGCAATATAGTTGTGAATGATGAATACTTGGAGCAGGTTGATGAGTTTGTGTATTTGGGAAGTATGTTTACGAGAGATGGAAAGACTGATAGGGATATTGAAAGAAGGGTGAATGCAGGAAACTCCATTAACGGAGGACTGAACGCGGTTGGCGCAAACAAAAAGTTGTCCATGGAAGCGAAGCTAGCAGTCCACAATGGAGTGCTGATACCAACCTTGATGTATGGCAGTGAGGCATGGAACTGGCAGAGGAAGGATGAAAGTAGACTGAATGCTGTAGAAATGAGATCTCTGAGACGAATGTGTGGTAAAACCATGTATGATCGAGTGAAAATGTTGAGATTCGTAAAGAATGCAAGGCTGATGTAAGCGTAGTGAGAAAGATTAAGAAAGGGACGCTTAGATGGTTTGGGCATGTAGAGCGAATGAACGAAGAAAGGAGTGTAAGGAGAATATATGACGCGAATGTGAATGGAAGAAGAAGCCGGGGACGCCCGAGGAAGACATGGCACGATCAAGTGAATCAAATACTCGAGTCGGGCCATGTCAGAAGTCGGAATAACAGAAGAGAATGTATGAGGCGTTGTATGAATGTGAATGAAGCAAGACGTGTATGCCAAGATCGAGTTGTTTGGCGGTCATCCTCTCTGCCTACCCCTGCGGGGAAACGGCGTGATGGTTAGTTAGTTAGTTAGTTAGTTAGTCTATCTCTATTTGACCACGTACACCTGCGAACACTGGTCTAGCTGTATATCTATTTGGCCAAGTATACTTGTGATCGCTGGTCTAGTTCTATATTGTATGACCACGTATACCTGTGAACACTGGTATAACTCTATATCTTTATGACCACGTACTCTTGTAAACATCGGTCTAGCTCTGTCTCTATATGACCATCTACACATGTGAACATTGTTCTAGCTCTATCTCTATATGATCATGTACACCTGTGAACATTGCTCTAGCTTTACCTTTATATGACCACGTACACCTGCGAACACTGGTCTCGCTATATTTTATATAATGACCACGTACACCTTCGAACACTGGTCTAGCTCTATCTCTATACGACCAAGTACACCTGTGAACACTAGTCTAGATATGAGCAACTACGAGTAAACTAACAACATCGCCAAAAAAAAAAAATTAACACCCGCTCTACTGCGGCGATTTGGTAATATTTGCCAAAAACCACACGGAAATAAAAATATTAATTTCTAAAGGCCAAGAGTGTAACGTTGTTAAAGTTTTAAGGGAATAAGGAGAAGGCGGAAGAAGGCTTATTACCCGAAAGCTTTCTTCTTAAAAAAACAAGCGATCCAAAATTGTTCTGACACCATCTATGATAAATGTATTGACAATCTTTGTTTTAGTTATTGGGTTTACAATGGATTGTGCATTGGATACTAGAAACAAGCACACAGGAATAAAAAACGTAATATACTGTTACAGATGGAATAGCAGCAGTATTAGGAGTGGGAATTGGGGGAAAAGAGGAGTGTTACAAATGGAAAGAACACCACACTCGTGCATCCAGAGTTAGGGCGGGGAAGTAGGAGAACAAGGGGAAGGAGCGCCACGTTGGGCGGCGTGTTAAGGTGGGGATGCTGAAAGGAGGGCTGTGGGCAAATGAGAGGCGGTGTAAGAATAACAGTGTGACTCACCCGGAGATCGTATTCTAGGCGGGTTCCAGCGTCGTCAGGACATTAGCTCAGTATCGGTACAGTATCGGTACTTTCTCTTAAGGTCATATGAGTCGGCCGCTGCCTTATAATTGAAGGGAAGGCATTCTATTATACTTTAATTGACGAGATGGCGTACTTTCAGTTCAGAATTTATTGTAACAAAGACATGGTCACACAAGTTACATGCAGGGTTTGCCAAGAAGTTGGCACCTACTCTGTTCTAGACTATTCCACTCTCTGAAGGAGTTCTAACCGGGCAAGTTAATGAGGGAAGATATACATGTACAGCACATAAAATGAGAGAAGGTGTTGGCAGCTTACATGAGCATGATGGTTCGGCGACGCCATGGCCGAGGGGTTGACTGCGTGGTCAGCGTATAATCAGCACAGGCATTGAATATCCTCACACTGAGTTTAACAGTTAAAAAGGACATCATTTTAGTTGTTTTACAGGGTAGTATGGGAACTATCTGCTAGGGGCCTCAAACCCTCATGCAATTGATGTTTCCAATTGTGGACTTGAATGATGCAATAAATGAACTGGGATGCGAGCTCTAATGGAGCACGCATGTGATAGCTCGGAGGTCGGGAAGAGAGTGCTGACGGATGGCGGAGTCGCTTTGCGAGCTACGCCGTTCCATGCGGCCAGTAATTATCTGTCCTGCTAGCCCTCATTGGTTGATTATCGTGACTTTCGGTGGGCCGTTGTGTTATTGGCTGCCGGGCTACTCCAACCGAGAAGCTAGAAATATTCTAGAATCTTCCATTTGTTACGTAACAATTCCCATAGATTTTAATAACATTCTAGTATGAAACCAATATAAACTAAAACATATTTCTAAGATAAAAATATTTTTTTATTATTCTCTTCTGTATTCTTTACGAAATAAATTGCTCTTTTCTGCCCCGCTGACTCATATAAAGTGATAAAAATTAAGACGTTCCAAGTTGGTACAAGAAAGCAGAACGGACTAACATCACGTAAGAGTTATAAAACTAGCTGTTAAAGTAAATTGACACTCTGAGCAATCAGCTTAATGTTATGCAAGGTATCTGGTTCTTGAATTCCAGATGAGTTTCTCCAGAATCCAAATTTTCTCCCTCAGAATTCAGGGCGTTAGTGTAAGTGGAGACGGCTTAGTTAAGAGATTTATTGCTTCTCCCAAAGGCTGGGAGAATTGCGCCATTCCTAATACGGGAGATGCAATTAAGATTTTCGAATTTATCGCAGATATCCCCAGTCGCTTGATGATATACTGTATTGATTAATTTAGTATTTGGTATTGGCTAAAGCTTATTCATACAATAATATTATACCTGTGTAGAGTGAATAGTTACGTTATTATCGCATGCGGCAATTTGCAAATTTGATTGCGTATTCGATTGTCCAGAGTTAACACTGATAACACTGAATGCAGCAAATGCATTAATGTTCACGAGAAACAAAATGGTATTTAGAATCAGCCGCCCAAGTGTATTTTAATTTAGGAATTTCGGTTTTAAACAAAGATTTATTTAAATTTTTTTAAATTAAAAAAAAACATAGGAAATAGTATATTAGTCATAAGTCAAGAAAATAACGAATTAATATTTACAAAGGAATTAAAAATTACTTTGTATTCACCACTATATTAATATAATCAATATGTTCCAAAAGCGATGCTTTCTTCAACGGGAATATATAGAATACTAAAAATTATAAATAAAATTATTAGAAACTAATCATTCTTTTGATATAAATAAAGGTTTAAAATTTTTACATACAAATACAATCGGTTTACAATTAAACAGATTGATAATTTTAGATATCAGATTAAGCATTAATAGTGAATTAAATTTAATTAATAATCAATTTTTCTTTTAAATAGCTAACCTTGAATTTATTTTCATATTAATATTAATAATCAAAATAATTACTTTTTTTCATTTCTAATGTAAATTTGTTATTTAATGTTTAATAATAATTTTTTTATTAATTACTTCCATACTTTAATCAATTTTTGTTTATGTTTATAATTTGTCTATTCTTACATGATTGTGTTCCATATTTATCATTTGTCTATACTTGACATTATTATTTTTTTAGTATTCTATATATTCCCGATGAAGAAAGCATCGCTTTCGAAACATGTTGATATGTGTATATTAATAAAGTTATGAATACAAAGTAATTTTTAATTAATTTATTAATAGTGACGCCACAAAGATAATACCAATCTTTTGAATAAATTATAATTAATATTTAATACAGAATATGCAAAAACAACTTTCACCGGACGTGTTTTTGGATAGCCATGCAGTTTATATTACTTACGAACCATCACGCAATTTCTCAGCACTCAGCGAGGGTAAGCTGTGAGAGTGGAATGCCCTACAGCTATACCCTGGCAAATGAATGATCGTTGCTTCATCCTAATTAATATGTGTATATTTGACATTATCCGAAATAAATATTCCAATCACTCGTGTGCGCCGAGTCTTTTTGAAACATTCCCGACTTCGATGGTTTATATATATAGATAAATACACTATGTGTGCATATTTGAATATTTAATTATTTTTTATCTGGAAACCAACAGTTTACAGTAATTATTATGTATGGTAAATATATTGAAAAAAGGAACTAATAATAGGTTTTCACTTAAGTATTTAAATTATTCAATTAAAAAATAAAAGTTACAAGGTTAGCCTATGAGGTTAGGATGATAGGAGGGAGGGGAAGGGAAAGGATCTAGTCAGTGTAGAGTAATATGTATTGTGTGAATGTTATTTATTGATTTTAGGTTTTGAAATTATAAGGAGCTGAGTTGAATAAGTTGAACTCAGTGTATGAAGTGTTAAAAATGTGTAAAGCGCAGTGAATAAAGGTGTATTGTTTGGAGTTAGTATTGAATTGAGGTAGGTTTAGTATGTGGTTTTGTCTGGTTTGTCTGTTATGCACTGTCAGTGGAATTCATTCAAGTAATTCGGGCCAGTCTATCAGAGAGGTGGCTATTTGAAATATGCTATGTAAAAACAGTACGTCTGCGGAATTTCTACGGCTTTCTAGTGACGAAATCCCGAAAAACGCGGCTGAATCCCCATGATTCAAGTGGGGACGATAGCCCTGAAAATCGAGGTATCGTATAAAATGGCTTGTAATTTCTCAATCCTTTCTGTATGATACTTTCTGTATATAATAATAAAAATATTTATTTATTTGAAACACATATTATTTAACTATAAAAAGTAAGAAAGCTTTGACTGCCCAACTAGGAACAAATCTCGTTTTAAGACAGTCAAATTGACAAGTTTAGTTCATATTAAGTGCTATTATACAAACATAGAAGCGAAATAAGCTGGTATTAACATAGTATATTAATATAATATATCTAAAAAAAAGTGTAATAATTAAGTATAAAGTTATTATGTACGAGTATCTGTTTGAGAGGTACTGGTTGGTGCTATGAGGAAAAAATGTGTTAAAAATTGAGTACTAAAAAGAAAAAATAATATCATTGAGTAATATTGATAAGATTGAGTTACGTATCACTCAGCTTTATGAGCCGCCGACGAAATTCATGGATGCAGCAAATAGTTAAGAACATATTAAATATATTGCATTCAGTAAATACAGAAAGTAACTTTAGTAAATTGTTTATAGCAAAATGTTTGTCCTTTTTCCTTTTCTTGTTTAGGGTTTTTAATCCAGTTAAGATCTTTTCCCAAAGAGCACAAATACTTCAAACAATGGGTTTTCTTTTCCGATTCTCTGTAAGCAGATAAATAACTCTTAATGTTTAAAACATATCAAAATTAAAGCTCATTTCCAGTTGTTCATTCGCATTATTTGTTCGGGGTAATTCGAGGATAGCGTGCCAAGTTCTCGGAACTTTCCCAGCGTCACTGATGTCCTCATCGAATGCAACGATGCAAATGCAACCTTCACCCAGTATTAGGAGGGCAGTCATCACCAACTAATTACTTGTGAAAATACAAAAAATACGTTTTCCATTGAAAGGCTTCCAAATGCGTTACTAATTGTGTTGTTTTGGCGTAGTTCTTTTTTTTTATAAAATTGCAACCAAAAAAAAAAAAAAAATTCGTAACACGCTTCTTATGGATGATGGAATAATTATTTCACTACAGTTCTTTTGCTTTCAAGCCCTTCAGTAGCAATAGGCAGCCCGCTCACTGGGTAGAGAAGATTATCTCCACATTTATGCACCTTTAACCACAGTTGACACAGGAAGAGGGTTCCTGGTGCTGAACACAAAAATTTTACAATACAATATATAGTTATTTTGCTCTTTGTATAGATTAAATCTACTCTTTTACCATTAAAATTCGATTTTACTTTGGTTAAAAAACTGTAAATCATTGAAGCTACGGTTCTCACACACGCAGTAAGATCTGTCGATATTCACATAGATATATATTATATTGATACCGTTCATGAGTAAAAAAATAACCTGTATGTAAGGGACATGGTGATTAATAGATACCATCTATTTTGATTTATTTTTCAATTAATTTATCGTTATGCATTATCATCGCGGTGTATTTTTCAATCAGGAGGGAAATTGAATTTATTTGTGGATGGTTTTGTTTTACTCTAAATATTCATTACTTATTTCTTTTTGTGTTTTAAAGTAAGGAAAATTATTTGTTTACCACTTTGACAACAATGAGTCTAAACCCTTAATTATGGGAAGAAAGGATCTTAGATTAAATTTACTTAAAAAAATAGAAATTAATAAACGAACGAATGGTCCTAATATAACATTAATTAATAAAGTAAGGAAATTTATTTATTCGCCACCTTTCAGCATGTTCACATTATAAAAACAGTGTACCATATTTAAATAAGTCAATTAAAAAAAATATTATCATTTAAATACCGGGAAACACATTATTAATGTGAAAACCCCACAGAATAGAAAAAAATAATTATTTTCTAACTAAATCGGTTTTACCGATAATAAATCATTATTTTTAAAAACCCGTTCAAATTAGAATTGGGTGGGAGTAAATAAAATCATATAAATAAGGACAGTGTGGATTAACCGCAGTTTGAAAATAGCATTGAACGCTATTAACGCTATAAACAGCTGTCACAATAATAAAAACTAAAAATACTAGCAAAACTTAACAATATTGTTGTTAAATTTGATTTACATTCATTTAAAAAAAAATCGATACTTACTTATCATGCCGGTTCCAAGTTCTTTTTTTGCATTTGCGTTCGAATAATATGAATCTTTGAATACAGACCCCTGGAAGAAATTCAATATAACGAGGGTGGAAATTACATTAGAGAGCTTTTGCAATATTTCTGGCTGAGATTTGATGGCCTTATTAAACAGAAGATTGGATTGATTGCGCCCTGAAGACAAATGGGGCCGCTAAATATTACGACCAATAGAAAAAAATACATTTCAAGACAGATTCTATTGGAATAATGGTTAGCTCTTGGCAACTGTCAATGGTTCCTAAAACGGTTCCTACTTTGATATAATATCGTTTTAGTAAGTATTACAGATTGTTTTAGAAGCAAATAATTAACAGAAAGGGAAATATATACTCGTACATCGGTTTTGCATTACAAACGCAAATTATGTGTTGTAAATGTTGTTAATGTCCTGTGAATGTTAATTATGTATCTTAAATATTAAGTATGTTTGTTTTTAAAAACAGTACTGCAGGTTTTGCATATGATCCCACAATGAGTTTCTTAACTCTTGGGAATACAATGCATAATGTATTGTATACTTTTTAATAAAAAAAATTAAAAAATTAGAATTCAGGTTTATCCTTGTAGTGCAAGAGTGTTGGTCAGTCGGGTTTTTCCCATTTGAGTAGAGCATTTATTGAATAGAGTTTAATAATACTGAATACTCTAAGGTTTAAAAATATATATTTGAGGGAGTTCTTGTAGGTACTTTAAGTTGTTTTTATTACACTTTTTTTAGCTTTCACAATTGATTCATGTTGGCATTTAAGGGAGATCATCATCCAATAATCTCATGCCCTGTACGTAATTGGCAAAGAGCATAGTAGACTCTATACAGATCATTTTTATTAAGTATATTGCGTATGTTTCTAAATAAGCCTAAAGAGTCACATCGAAGATTTTCATTGATTTCAATGACAAAAACAATGAGGCAATATTCGTCTAGCTTTCTCTCATCTATGCAATATTTTCAAGAGCATCCAAGTTTTGTCCCTTTGAGACCTATGTACGGTAAAATCGCGTACGACCATATTAAGAACGACGTTGAATGAATCCAAGACCGACTTAAGCGCAATGACCAAGGTAAAAAAATGTTAATATTTATTTATTTAATTAAACTCCAACTGGGCTTTTACGTGGATTTTAGAACATAACATAAAGAGCTATTAAAAATTACAAGTACATAGAGATTCTCAACGATAAAGTAATGAACAATCTTTTTCAAACGTTTAACATTGACATAAAATAGCAAACCAAAACAATATATAACACAAATCACTACCCACGCTGCAATATTACATATTGTAGGATTCATCAAAGTGCTGGTATAGATGACGCTTTACTGTATAAATGGAGTGAAATACATCAACAACATCTCCAAACCTGTTGCCCAGATCATGCATCATTGGTTAATGAATGAGACTGATAGTTTTTTTGTGTAAACGTTGCAGAAAAACGTTACAGTGTATCGTGTGTTCCTCGTACATTTAATTTAACAGTGGCGAGGATGGAGTTGCAGGGCTGACAATGAGTCTATATAATACAACTAGGTCTGACATAACTTTCCCGTCAGACAGCGTAATCAGACGCAATTGATTCATAAAGCTTAAATAATTAATATTTACAATTGTGGTATGGTTTAATATTTTAATAGCACAATCAAAATATTAATTTTATATTTTCACATCAGCGTTCAAGTTTCAAGCTCAACGTGAGGATGCCATTCTCCATAAATAAAACTGGTCTGTATCATTGCTTTCTTAACATTTTACCTGCCCATACAATTAGTTAAAATATTTACCTTACCAACGGAGGATCGTTAACGTTTCCGGTAGTAACCAGTTCAATAAAATGAATCATGATGAGATGTGACAGCCTTGCAAATATTGATATATTTACCAGATGGGTATCTATCACACCCACTCCGGGCGACGTCAATACACTCCTACATACGAGCCGATGGGTACTTGTCCATCACTCACTGCTCAGCACTCACTGCCCACTGTTGATGCTGATGTTGGTCTGAAACACGTGTTTGATATTCTTCTCTCCCTCGTAAGACTTTGATTACGTGGTTTTATTGCTGTGGCGTTATTTAGTCAGGTTAATCGGACTCTGATAAAGTCTGGCGATGTGTTCTGACGTTGGTTATGAGTCTATTGAATAATATTCGTTGTTCCATTTAGTTGGCAATTTAATAATTTTTTTGTAGCTGTTTGTTCTCTCAATCATATTGCTTAATTAGCTATAATTAGCTAGATAAATAATGACAATGTGCATTTCTTATTGAAAAAATTATCAATAAATCATCGTGAAAATATGATTACAATATGCAGTCTATTTTTCTACTTTATTTGTCTTCTTCTGTATCAAATTATCATTGAGAATTACAGATATTATTTTCAATAATTAAGTGCAAAGCTTCAATAAGTTAACATGTTTTTGATAATATCTCTAATAGGTAGTTTTTGCATCTGAGAATATCGTCTCGCGGGCGCTTTACAAAGTTAGGATATTCTCACCATCACTGATCACTTCTGGGTTCTCACAAATTAGGGATGAAGCTGCACTTAAAAAAATTGACTTACTATGACAGCTGTTTAAAATTACAAAAACGTTAAAGAACAGCATTGTGATGTTAACCAAACACAATATGTACATAAATTCAAATCACAAAAAACATCATTACCGAATAATTTATTTTTTTCTACTGTGATTCTTTCAAGTAAATTCATTTTTCATCTACGAGTATAATCTAACGTATATCATTTTTCAAAACTATTCTCTTTTTTCTATCAAATCATACTGTAGTTGGAATATAGGTTTTTTAATTTGTTGAATATGTGGATTCAAGAATCTAATAATCGCGTTGATACAAAAATTATAAACGACAATAAAAACATCTCTTTTGATTTCATAACTTCTTGAACTAGATTCCAAAATGTTCAGCAAGAAAATAAAAGTCGTTTTAACCGCAGACCGTAAATAACCTCTTAAATTATAATGCGGTAGCCAAAGCTCCGATGTCCAGATTTCAGGGTCCGTAAATAACACCGCCTTGCGGCCGGCCATTGCAGCCGACAGCTTTATCGTTAATCGCCTTATATGGGGAGGGTTCCACCGCAAAGCTGTCCTCAAATCAATGGAATAAAACGCTAACGAATTTATTTCACATATATACATCGAATATGTAAGACGAATTAAAGGAAACTATTGCACTTCGTTTGCTTGAAAAGTATCTGTTCTAAGAATGCAGATATACTCAAATGTCCTGAAAGAATCTAGTTCAAACTTTGCTGGATGGTATTTAAATCAATTAACGGGTCGGCTCCGGCTTACCTATCGGAACTATAAATCCCTGAAAATGCAATTCACGACAGTCAACTCTTAGATCAGCGACGTCATCGACCATCGGAAGGCTGAAGGAACCAAAGTGCACACCAGATACTAAGTAAGTTTGGTGAGCGTGCTTTTAGCGTGTCGGGCCCTAAAGACTGGAATAAACTGCCATACGATCTAAGATTGATTAAAGACTCGACAGAATTCAGAGCAAAACTCAAAATTCATCTCTTTAGAAAGTCATATCCATGAATGGTTCAGTTGCATACCTAATTAACATAGCGAAGCTAGCCATTAGTACCTACCTAATATAATAAACAAAAAAAATTGAAACTTTTCATAGTCCGCGACATTCTAAGTAATTATAAATATTTGTAACTGTAAATAATTATCTTCAAAGTAATGTTTCAAATAAATACCCACTCTTGTCTTGGCAATAACCTTCTAGTAAATATAATATCAATGACAATTAGAATTTAAACAGTAACTGCAATATCATGCATGTGCTTTCCAATACAATATCATGCATGTGTTTTCTACATACTCGTATACGAATATGTGTCCTATGCGTGCAAAATCATATCATCTCAAGCGAAAACTTTGTAATTTGACGTTTTAATCTGGAGTGACCTACCAGGTAAGTATGTTTCTGTATCTGTTTGTACATACGAGTAATAAGATAAACCCTAGCAAGTAGTATTTGTACAGCGCCGTTGCGGTGATTTTTCACGAAAACGGCGCTATACAAGTCATCCAAGTATTATTATTATAGCTACTTATATTTTTTGATGATTCAGAGATTTTTTGTATGAACAACTATTTAAATAAAATATTAATGTGTTTCGAAACCAATGGTTCTTTCGTAAGGTTATAAAGTATACTAAAAAATAATTATACAAACATAGACAAATTATAAAAATATACAAAAGTGAACAAAAAGTGATGACATAGGGTAAAAAATTGAGAATTATTGAAATAATAATTATGTAAAATAAGAGAAATTATTGTAAAAATGAATTTTTTAATTTACACCACAAAATAGAAAATTAAACAAATTGAAGAGAGAAATCAGGCATCAAAAGAAAAATAATATTTCTAAATGTAGGTTGATTTGAAAGTTTTACCCACTATGTACATTTTTTACTTAATTTTATTACTTTGCTACCGGTTTCGACATATCCGTGTCATTCACTAGCGTTCTTAAAACTAACTTAAATTAAACAAGTACAGAAATAATTAGACATTATTGGGTGAGGGTAGTGGGAGTGGTGATTTGGAGGGAGGGATAGTGGGAGGAGTCAAAAATAACATAGAAGAATGGTTAATAAAGGTGATTTACAGGGTGCTATTGTTTTGTTTAATAAATTAATGTTTGATTTTTTTTTTTCGTTTATTTCCAAAGTAAAAAATTTACATAGTACATAAAACTCTCAAAACAAAATGTCTAGAAATTGTTACATAGTTAATGCCCAAAAAATAAAAATAAAACTAAATGTAGGTATTAATGTGAATATATATTTAAGAGATTTAAAAAATATATTTGGTTTTTAATAATACTTTTTTGACACAATTTCTGATTCCTAAAATTTAAATAAAATTCAGTTGTTAACCAGATGTATTTGTATATAAAAATTTTTAGACCTTTATATATGTCGACAGAATGATTTAAATTCTTTACAAATATTACGATGCCACAAAGTGATTTTTATTTTGAAGTGAATTTTTTTTCCATATCACCCCATCTAGTTCCAACTCTTTGAATTTCAACTGAAAATGTTCCTATGGCATCCCCAATCGGGGTATGTTATGAGGCTGAGGATGAGGAGAGGGGAAGAGGAAGGTTGATTTTATTCAGATCTGGTCACCAAATAGGACAAATGTGGCAACACTTATATATATTATATTATTATATATATTCATAACGCATATAATATTATAGTATTATATTATATTATTATTATAGTATAATATTATAGTATTCATAACGCGATCATTTATTTTTTTCCTTAAAAGGGACTCTATGCGGAGGGGTGATTTTCAGGGTAGGGGTGAAATATCGTACTGAGTGCAGGAGAAATTGAGTTCTTTATTTTAAAGACAAATTTTCTCTTAAGCGATTGATTTTCTGAGCAGCTTCAGAAATATTCTAACCTTCAATCTTCAGTACAGCCTGGCGTAAATTCGTCAACTGAGCTTGCATAAAATAAAGTAATAATTTTGAAGTAGGGTTGTCAAAACATTTTTTCAGCACGTTGCGACATGTTTTGTCGATGCTCAATAATAGTTCCTTCGATGGTTTGTACATTTTAAAAACTCGATCAATGGCAGACAGAAGGGCCACCTGGCTTTACCTAGCTTGCCAATTTTTAATACTCCGTGTCAGCTTCGTTACAAAATTCTTTCAGAGGTCCCACCCGGACAGTGTAAATATGAAAAATCAGTATTTAAAACCTACGGGGTAAACCTCAAAATTAAAAAAAATGTGGGTTTCCGAAGCTCTCCTCGGGGAGAACGGGACGAAATACCGAAAAACGGGACGGCCACGTTCAAAACGGGACATATGATTAGGTTGAGTATCCACCTCTCTGCAAAGAAGTTGAGTATCCACCTCTCTGCAATTTCAATAAAAAAAATGTGAAAAAGAAGGATGCTAAAAAAATGGTTATATGAAAAAGATTTTTCTAATAATCTCGTTTTCTTTATTTTTTGTTTTCTCTGATTTTTCCTGTATTTTTGTACCTTTTTGTTTTGTATTTTCTTCTTTTTTGTACCCACTTTTATTTTTTTTATAGATATTGTTTTATTATAAATTGTTCGTGGCAGGATTTCCTCAATCAGCCCAAGTTTGTAAGGCTTGGAATTTTTGATGGATTGAGTTGTTGGGTTGAGAAGTTCTTGACATTGTTAACTTGTTAGATTAAAAACGCAAAATGTTTAACACTGATATTATATTTGTAATGAATAGTACAATGGTCTAGAAAGGCTTGAATATCTCTACAGTATGAATGAAGGCTCTTGTTTACTGAAAATTTGGTGATAAAAGAAGAGGGAATAATACAGTTGATGCATTTTATAACATTGACATTTGAAAAGCACAGTAAATTGAGGTAAGTTGTCAAATAATTAATCGCGTTCACACTGAGTAAATTTTAACATAAAAGTGTAATCACATACCAAATTGAACTATAAATGTTTAAAATAAAGAATAATATTAAATAAACAATACCAATAATACAATAAAATTATCTTACTGTTGGGACTGAATAATAAATCAGGTAATATTTATTTATTTTTATTTACATATGCACCTTTCTAAAATTTTAAATATGCACTGTTTTAAGAACCCATTGACAAACTCATATCAATCAGTTTAATGGGACAAATGAAAAATAATGAAAGAAATATAGTTTTTTTTAAATACTGAGGTGTTCCAGGCTTCTCGTGAAGATTGACCCATTGATAGTCATCTTTACATAAGAGAGAGAAATATCACAAAAAATATCTTCATCTAGAATATTCTGTTTAGTAGAACCTTAACTCTGTAGTACCGTGAAAACTCGTAATATGCCTCTAAAATTAATGTATGATCCACAGAATATACTCGTACAGGATGATAATTTTAAAGACATAAAAGGTACCGAAGAGGTTCTTTTAAAATATTTTCACATGTTAAAACAAAAAAATAATACATAATATTAACGAGATTTTTTTAATTTATTGTTAATCAAATTTAATAATCTTATTATTAAGTTCTGCAAGTATTTTAAGTTTATATTATTAAAAAAACATTGTTTTTTATAACCCGTCCAAATTAGAATGGGGTGGAAGTAAATAAAATCATATAAATAAGTTGTCACAATGTGAATTAACCACAGTTTGAAAATGGCCTTGAACAGCTGTCGCAATAATAAAAACTAAAGATTCTTGCAGAACTTAAAATAACATTATTAAATTTGATTTAAATTAAATTTAAAAAATAAAATAAAACGGAGTTCTACGAATTAAAAACAAAAACAATTAAGAAAAATCATCTAAAAATTTATATTAGTCACATTTGGTAAATGTCAAACTTCAAAAGCTCATACTGCAAACTTTCAGGGGAAGATTTTTTTATGAAAGCCTAAGAAAAATAAATATTTTGTCTTCACATTCAATTGATTCACAGCGAAAAACTCTTCTAATAAGATATGTGCTTTTTTATTGTTTTAGTATTCAATTTATCATCTCCAAGAAATCACTTACAGCGAATGGCCTGTCTTTACTATCGAACATTAATTTTAATCGTATTCAGTAAGTCGTAAAAACTACAAAGATCGCACTGGGGAACTTCCATGGATTAAATATACTACTATGATTAGATGTAGATTAGATCGAAATAGACCGGAAGTACTTACAACGTTTAGTTTTTCATTCATTCATTCTCTCAAACATACTAAATCTAAAATTGAAACAAATCGTTAAAAACATAAATTCGGATCTAATTCAAAAACGCATTGTTTTTTTGTACATATGATAATGCATTTATGCTAACGATCTTACAATAGTTGCTTCTGTATTCTGCACCTTCCTCTTTCCCATCTCTTTCCCCTCTTCACTCCCTTCTTCCTTAAAATATACCTTGAATGGGTAACGAATATACCCACTGTCTCCGGGTATTATATTATAGTGCGGTATTCATATAAAAAAATACAAAATTTCCCTTACAATCTTCAAAGGGAAATTCATTAAATACACCGTTTTCACCATTTCCACGCCATTTTTTTACTGTAAAATTATTGTAGATATTTGCGGTAAGTTATTTTTTTACCTTAACTCCACATGAGAATGCTGTATGGAGGGTGTTTTTGAGGATAGGAAGGGGTGAACATTGGTTATGAAGAGACCCATGTTGTCCGAGGGAGGAAACACAGAGGCCGGTAAATCATTCTACAGCCGGGCTGACAAGGACGAGTCGTTGAAACGACCCGTTCTCATGTGAAAAATGTCAACCTGACACGCGTTTGGCGTATTTCCCGACTATGTACCGGTGCCGAAGGGATGAATGATGAATGAATTCGTTTGTTAGGATAGTAGTACCATGAAATGCAATACATATTCAATTTCTAGAATTTTTTTCCATGGTTGAATGTGAATTGTGTATGTGTACTCGTATGTGCATATATACCCAATCTTGGGTAGGTATTTTAGAAAGTTTTCGATTCTCGCAAACATATTCTAGAGATTCTTCTCTGGTTAATCCCGCCAAGACAAAGCGGAACGGAAGAATGTGACCATAGAATCTCTGTATTAGCTGAAATGCCTCCCTGAAATGTTTATAAGGGTGTTTACTGAAACAATGTACAGCCTTCGCTGCCCCTTTGTAAAGTGAAACTTGGCATTCCTGAGGCAAAGCGTCCTTTCACCGGTGATAATGAAAAATATCGTCAAATTCTCCAACAACATCTGAATCGTAGCACTACAAAAGGTTTAACAACTTTATTTTTGTTGATTGCTCTATTTATGGTTCATTGACGGTGTCTCGATTTTAGCAACGATTGTCCTTAAAAAACATTCGGTGTTTGTTGTCGAGTTTTTAAGAGATTTTGTTTTAGGTTTTAGTTTTTTCATTTGTCAATGCTCAAGGTTTTGAAGTAATTGAACGATTTTTGGTATGATCGAAATTAGATACGAAATTAGAGCCGGATCAAAACGTGCCGCGGGCTAAAGGCACCTGCATATGGTTTATAATAGTCATGAAAGCTAATTAACTTTTTTTTTTTAAATAAAAAGTTTTTTTGTCCAAATGTGGTGTTTGTACTTCCTTATTGAATGTATTTTTGACTCTGAGATCTAGTGTTTCTAATATGTGTGTTCGTTGTTACTTCTTGTTTTTTGTATTCATGAAATATAAAGTAGAATAATTTTAGAGTATAATTGTTTTATTGACATAATGTTAAGTTTGCTGAAGATTTCGCCAGTGCTAGTTCTTAAAAGGACTTTAAGTATAATTTTCATGACGGCTTTTTGTGTTCTAATGAGCAAATTAAGAATATTATCACTAGCACTACCCCATCCGATACTATTATATTCTAATAGTGATTGGCAGAGGGCCATGCAGATCTCAATCAAATCTTTTGTACTGAGGATATTCCTAATTTTTTTAAATAATTTTTTAAAATTGTCATTTAAATAAATAATGTGATCAATTTTTACGCCTAGATACGTTATGTGGTAAGCTATGAATTTTTAAATTAAGGTGTGTTTCTGAATTTTCAGTATAATTAATTTTAAAAGTAATAAATTTGGTTTTATTATCATTAAGTGTGAGTGATAGTCTAGCCATGTTTTTATTCTGTTCGGAATGACTTCTGCTTTTTTTAAAGTGTGTGATCAATTTTTCCAATAAATTCGCGACATCAGTTCTCTGTCAAATTGGTAAAGATAACACTCCTAGGAATTATCCGTTCTGATTTGAATGTTCCGTTTCCGATTTCTCCAATAGTCCGGCGATACTATATTAGAGAAAGTTCAGCACTAATAAATTTGAACTCTGTGCGGTAGTTAAAAGCATAATATCCATTGAGAGAAGCGTCCGCTATATAAAATATGATGGCTTTATGTCCCCACTAAATTGCCTGGAGGAATTTATCGATGACTGTGGATAATGGTTTATTCTCAGTTAGACAATAATTTTAACCGGCTTTCTGAACTAGAAAAAACATCACTATCTTTATTACCCAGGAATAAAATAAGCAATGTGTGGTTTATGGCATACTTATAATAATAATAATAATAAGAGTTAATTTCTATAGCGCAGTTTTGTGAAGGTTCACCTCAAGTGCGCTTTACACTAACTAACCTAACCTAATTGTAAAATAACAGATATACTACATAGTATATCTGTTATTATAATATATATACAATATGCAAATTAATACTATGACATACAATATTCATGAGCAGGTATTATAAAATAACAATTTAGAAACTAATGGTGTAAATAATCAAATATGTAGTAGGTACAAATAACAAGAGAAAATTATATGACATTATATACATGGTTTTTCACTGAATACTAATGAAATTAAATAACAAGGAGAGAAAACCGCAACTAATTAAGGTATGGAGGATTGAAAGAAAAAGAAAAAGAAAAAGAAAAAGAAAAAGAAAAAGAAAAAGAAAAAGAAAAAGAAAAAGAAAAAGGAAGAAAAAAAATGTCCTGAAATTATGTTTCTACGTACATGAATTTATGTTTTATGTCGGATAGGATTTTTTGAATAATTTTGTTTTCAATACCCGTTTGAACTCTGCTAAATTCTGAATGTTATCAATATTTGGGGGAAGCTTATTCCAGATGACCGGGCCCGATATACAAAAAGCGCGATCATAGTACACGGGTTTATTTGACCGAGAGGGTTCAACTAATCGGTTAGCAGCATTCAAATCTGCTGACCTCAAAGAAAGCTATCTATCACCTGGGTTTTGTCGGACACAGAGTTCAGATATATAGGCTGGTGCCTTTCCGTGGAGTGCTTTGAAGGTTGTTAAGCAAATCTTGAATTCTATTCTTTCAGGGCATCGAAGCCAATGAAGGCGATCCCTTAGAAGTGGAGTTATGTGACAATATTTAGGCTCACTATATATAATTCGTATTCATCACAGCCTTTATACGTTTATGCTGCCTTATTTATCTCCATTGCATGTTAGTTCAGTACTTTCATAATTATGTGTATATCTTGAAGAAAAGCAAACAAAAGAATAATGTTTTTTATTAAAAAACATACCCTCCTTTGACGGCCTCCATGGTCGAGGGTAAGGCTCTAGACTACGAATCCGAAGGTCGCGGCTTCAAATCCCGGCGTGCGCAAGTAAATTTTATTTAATTAATTAGTATTGTTTCACAATTAATTCATTTAAAAATAATATACAGTATATTTGCGCAAGTTCCAGAGTGGAAGATACTATCAGTATCGCCCTGGTGAAAGACCACCATTCAGATTGAAACGTTGATTGAAATGACTATTAGCCGTGTTTGGTGACCAGATCTGAATAGCCAGGTATTCCCCACCTTCCTCTTACCCTTCTCCTTCCTCTCCCCAATACCTCCAGCCTCACAACATTCCCCAATTGAGAATGCCATAGTCTCACTGGCTCCAGACGGTTGGGAGCAGTTGGGACTCTTGTGAGGTATTCATATAAAAATGTTAAAAAAAACCGTATTTTGAAAAATTAACTATTTTAATTTGTTTTATTTGGAAAACCAACAGTTTATAGTAATTATTATGTGTGGTAAATATATTAAAAAAATTAAGTAACAATAGGTTTTCACTTAAGTATTTAAATTATTCAATTAAAAAAGATAAGTTACAAGGTTAGCCTATGAGGTTAGGATGATGGGGGGAAGGGGAAGGGGAAAGGATCTAGTATGTGTGAAGTAATATGTATTGTGTGAATGTTATTTATTGATTTTAGGTTTGAAATTATAAGGGGCTGAGTTGAATAAATCGAACTCACTGTATGAAGTATAAAAAATGCGTGAAGCGCGGTGAATAAAGGTGTTTTGTGTTGAGTTAGTATTGCATTGGGGTAGGTTTAGTGTGTGATTTTGTCTGGTTTGTCTGTTAGACACTCTCAATTGAATTCGTTCAAGTAATTCAGGCAATCTATCACATAGGTGGCTATTTTTTGTAAAAACAGTATGTCTACGGAATTTCTACTGCTTTCTAGTGACGAAATCTTGGAAAATTCGGAGACTCCTCATGACTCAAGTGTATGTACAAATAATGAATTGAAATTAGTATTGGAGGCCGGCACTTCCGTAGATAATAAAGAGAGCGAATACTTAACCAAACACTTGTCTGATCGAAAAGTTGCAAAGAGCGGCCGTTAATGTTAGTGGGTTTTGGAAATAACGAACATTGAGAATTACTAAGCCCAGCAGTTTATATGCTCTGCCATACAAGTTAACTATGAAATGTAATTTTGTTGTCGAAAATAACCCCAATAATATCTTTTTACTTAGGCGATGAAACATGTTACCGTTGAATACTCAAACACCAATTTTGTAGAAGGTTGATAAGATATTTGATTATACTATATAGTTTTAAGTCAAACCTTAAGTTTTGGGAATGAGTGACTTATATCGTTAATGAAAAGCAGACATAGAAATGGTCTCAAAATAGACCCTTGAGGAACTCCAGAGAAAACCAAGAATTTGACAACGTACTGTTTATGATTTCTAAAGCAGGAAGCAAAATACAGAGAGTCTTGTGGAAAAACCAAACACAGCTAGCTTATTTAGAAGAACATCGTTGTTAACCTTGTCGATTTCAAAATAAGTAATATCAACTTGGCCATTCTTGTCAAAATTTCGTAATTGGATATTTGAGATGCATGGTAGATTTGTAATTACTGGCATTAGTGTTGAGATGGCCCCCCCCCCCCCTGACTTTAAAGATGTGATGGCCCGCCCTTCCTTCGTTTATGATTTAATTTAGCAATAGACCTCCGTTCGCGCCACCGGTTTAAGATGACTCCTCTACTGCTGCCTTAAATTTTCCTAACTAATGTGATCGGAAAACCCTTTGTAGTTTTCCTTTCAATTTGAGGTTTTTCTCCTCCTTGGCCAGCGTGTAACGTCTAGCCCTATGCTAACATTCGAGTGTTTCCGATTTTCTTAATTTTCACGGTAATTTTTGCACTCCAATGTGGTCAATTTCCCAAGCTTTTCCGGAGTCTACGTTGTGTTCTGATTTTTGGTTCAGACTATTGGAAAAACAAGGTCTTATTTTGTGGTAACCCCTATTCTTTGTAGCGTAGGCAGACTCTCGCATACCATTGACAGAATTCATATTCCTAACATTCCTATCTTAGACTTTAATGTTCTGAACTCTCTATTATTATTCTACTATGCAATCTACGTTAATTTCCTATGGGAAGACTAGCATTTTCCTAACTTTACCCCGAAATTTTCTATTTTCTTTCTATCGTGAGTTTTAATGGGAAAACTTAGCTTCTAGGCTATACTAATTGCACTATTCCTGATCTATATAATACGACGTAGTTTCAATTTTAAATTTGGTATACATAAATGTAATGATCACAGTATTATCGCCTTTCCTCATCGTACTAAGTGTTATTCTACATGGGTTAGTTTCAATGAATTTCATGGTTAAAAGGTACAGTTTTACTTGTTTTGGCGCCATCTCCATCCTCTCCTAAATTTGGGAAAATTACATGATTAGGTTTTAGTTTTCACAGCTTTTGTTATGACGAGAGATCGAATACAGTTTGTTTTGCTGCAATTCGGCTCCAGACCTACCCCTAAAGTACTCAGATGACCACGTTTCCGGTTAGTAACTCTCTCTTCACAGACGCACAGCCTGACCAAATCGGTATACGTAACCTCTTCTTTTAGTTCGTGCGCTATTGGTCATCCCCTGTACCGCGACGGAAAGAGCACCTTCCTTATCCATGGGTCCGAGACCCTCCGAATTCCCGTCCTCCAGACAGTTACATTTAAAGGAGATCAAACCGGTTCCGTCCCCTCGTCAAACAACATTATATACTTGCGAATTTTTGCAAAGTCCGGGTTGAAAGGCCGTCCCCCGCATCAAGAGTTCAGAGATAACCACGCTTAAATCAGCAATTATCTCTGCCCAATCGATAGGTACAAATTATAAATATATGTAAACAATACGAGTTTTTATAATCCACAATACTCCAGTTTTCCCAGAAAATTGTGGATCTGACATCTCCAACACAGGTCGTGAATCTGTGCCAGATATTCAGACATATTACATATCAAAATACATGAAAGTGATAATACAATATATATAATAGATTACTTTTTGGTTTGGTTGACAGGTTGGTTTAATGAGACCCTGCTATCTCATGTAGTTTGAATTTAACTGTAGATTGATTTTTTGTTTGGAGAAAAGGTAGGACTCCAAAAGCCCAAAATTCGCAAGGCCTGAACCTTGAAAACCTAAGTCGAAGATAAAATTAATTTTATAACATAACTTGGGAACGTATTGTCGACGAATGATTATGCTTATTTTGACATTTCTAGTAATGTGGGTTTTTGTTTGTTCTGTTGAATTCATCAATATGTTCGAACGGGTGTGGAGCGCCTTTGAATTGAATCTTTCTATGAAAATGGCGCTATAAAAATATTTATGTACGCAAACTACAAATACGTGATTTCTAAAAGATGATAGTTCATCGCAAAAGATGATAGTTCATCGCAAAAGATGATAGTTCATCGCAAAAGATGATAGTTCATCGCAAAAGATGATAGTTATTTTTCAATTAAATGTCGACGTTTGTTAAGGTACTTATTCTTCGTAAGATGTACTGAAATTCGAATATATATATACTTATACGTATCTACATACTTCGATAAAAGAGGGTGTGGTTTGGAATGTTGACCTAGTTTTAATAATAGTCGAGGAAGTGTGTCATTGAGATATGCGACAGTTATTAAGTGTCAGAGACCCCCGTCAGGAAGCATAACAATTAGGATTCATTGGTTTGTTTTAGAATGATAACAATCTTTGAATTAATAAAAATCGTTTGGGATGTTTATAATTAGTAACGTTAGTTTTCGAATTTAAGTGTTAGGGAAAATATATACTAATAAAATAAATTGTTTTTATAGGAAATATACATAAATATAATAATTGGTTTTATATATATACATATTAAACATTGTATATAAATAAAGATAAAATAAATAACGGCCATATAGATTTGATAGATACATTATACACTTTCTTTATATATATACCTATCCATACACACATACATACTCTTAGTAAAGGCCAAGTTTTTAGCCGAAGTTATTTCACTATACAACTAGGAGAATACACACGTACATCAGGAAGCGGTCAGCGAATAAACTGTCTCTCATGTCCCTTCGTCTCGCAGAAAAACAGGTAGGAAAGCCCATGGACAATTATCGTTCCCTCCTATCATACCCTACTGTGAAAATGTCACCTTGTCATCGAACATCGTCAAAGATAGGCATCGATCCATGACACCTCGGAATGCGAGTCCCCTCAAACACCCTAAATGTCGACGCTTCTGGGAAAATAACTCACCAACGTCAGGATGGTAGGAAACCAGGTCCACCCTCTGGAAGCGACGGATATCCTCAACATTCAACAAGTCTGGTTCTTTGTCCACGAGGGATAATTAGGTGAAGCCAGACTGGTATTTCGTTCCCTTCTCCCGTCCTCCACGTGATAGAGAGCTTCAGACGATTTCACTCGTTTAACCCCTTAGCCAACGCACACGGGATCCAAAGTGAAAGTCAATAAGATGTTCTGAAGTTGTTGTTTATGAGTCAACTCAATAAAAGACAATTATACAGGTAGGTATCTACCGGAAATTTTTATAAATACTTAAATGTATTTATGAAAAAAAATAGGTATTTTTGAATATTTAAAAGTCAAGTGCTGGTAATGAGTGAGACAATTGAATTATCTATAGTACTAGTTTAATTATAATTCAATGCGAAAGGAAAGGTTTATCGTAAAATATCTTATAAGGAAGATGTACCCGCTGGGTATCATAAAATGTACTTGAACACAAATATTTGATTAGAACGGCTTTGATCAAGTATACAAAACATTCACTCATGATAGATAACGGTCGTATAGTATTGACCTATATATTAAACAGTAAATATAATCATATATATATATACATACATATAATATGTGCGCTTATACATCATTAGAAATATAATTCATGTCTCCGCCCTCGCCTTCCCCGGGAGAACCTGAAAACTTGTATATTAAATTGACTCACCTGAATTCCGACAAATTCATAATTTTTCCAGACGGGTTATACACGCCAATATGAAGATTCAGAAAATATTGAACTTCCCTGCCTGGAATGTTTAATCTAAGTTAGAAATATTTACTTAATACAATCTAGTGTTTCCTAATTTCAATTCGTGATCTACCGAGTTGTACTATTTCTTCAAATTTAATGATCTCTAAATCCAAATATTATTAGATAATATTTAAATTTTTGTTGTTTAATTTTCCTATTTTATTCTTTGTACTCACGTAATTCTCTTTACTAACTATTAATTAAATCCGTAAACCGAACGCTTGGTAATATTTTAGAACTTTATTATTTTTCTTTGACGAAATTAATCCCACGCTAGGTATTAAAAATGAATTATATGAAACTAAGACTCAGCTGTTTTTAAACTTTCACTAAATTATTTTAAACGCAATTATATTTAATTTTTCTTAAACTCGTAATGAATTTAGTTCAACACAAAATATGAATTAAATCACATTTCATTTAAACAATTTTAATTAATTCACAGAAGCTAATTTTAAAAATCTTTAAACAAATAACTTTATTAATTTTAGAAATTTTCAATATTTATTAAATTATTATTATTATCACATTGCTCTAACAGTTTTGAGTAAATTAGATCAAATATATTGTTATCAACTTTAATTACAACTTTTAGAATCTTCAACGTAATTTAAGTATTATTAATTTTTAGGAAATTTCACTATTTATGAAACTATTATTGTATTAGATCAACAAGAGAATTTATTTTAACACTTTATTTATTAGAAGACGAAATTTTTGAAGTCCAGGAAAAACACTTTTTAATCACTCCGCACGCAATTAACGACGTATCAACTCGAGACGAACTGCCTTTAAGAAATTTTTAATATTAATTTAAACACAAATATTTTATTTATTTTAAGATGAAATTTTTGAAGTCCAGAAAAAACACTTTTTAATCACTCCGCACGCAATTAACGACGTATCAACTCGAGACGAACTGCCTTTAAGAAAATTTTAATATTAATTATTATTAATTTGAACACAAAATCACTTTATTTATTTTAAGATGAAATTTTTTGAAGTCCAGAAAAACACTTTTTAATCACCCAAATACCGATACGCCCGTAATGAACTATTTCTTCCAACTTATTTCGCGACGAACTCCAATCAACTTCAATTCAAACACTTTATTTATAAACACTTTCGATTATTATAATTTCACTTAAAACCACCAATTTTAATTAATTCACAGAAGTAATTTTTAGTATCAACTTAATTATAATGAATTTTAGAAACTTCAATATTTATCAAACTATTATTGAATTAAATCAAACTATTGTTGAATCAATCCAACAACTATTTAAAAGAATTTATTTAAAACTTTATTTAATTGTAAGAAACAAATCAAATGAAACTTCCTAAGTCCAAAAACAAAACAATTACTTAAAATCGGCCAGCACGTAATTTAATATTTCCTTGCTCGACGTATTCCGCGACTAGCTCCTATATTCCCTCATTACATTGCCTTATATACCTAGCTTAGAATCAAAAGGTTTTAACTCCATTCCATACCTACATTACATTATGTTCTTTACCAACTCGTAAACCTATATGTAAGTAACACTAATTTCGAATGTAATTTTTCAATGTAAATATTTAGATAAAACCTAGTCCGCCTTCGCATCTGTCACTTTTCCTCACTCCGGCCAGGATCGAATTTAGTTCATTCCTCTAGATCGCCCTGCTGTTCCTTATTATAGAATTGGAAATTTCGATTCATGTTTTTTTTTTCTGAAAATATTATCTATCGCTTATTCTTTGGTCGCCTATGAACTCGGGTATCTCGTAATTATAGCCACTATGTCATTATTGAATTTTATTTAAAGAAGCGCCTTCTTCACATCGTTCAATTTTAGAATTTCCCTTAGTCCCTGGTTGTCTTTATACGCGATATCTTTTTATTTATGAATTTTCCGATGGTAACATGGTTTTTCTCTGATCTAACATGTGAATATTCGATTAACGCATATTTTCGTGCAATTTTCACTTGATCCTAATATTTGTGTAAACACTTTATAATTTCTTCCCCACCTCACCTGCCTGAGTTAATAAATATACCTTTCCAGAATGATTTTTCAATGTGTTGCACTGCTTCTTCCTGGTCTAGCTGTATTACACCTTTTGCATGTACCTATCGTCTGCTTATACTTTCATCCGGGTCGATTGATATCATCCTTAATTGATTTTTCACCACCTTTAATAATTTTATGTATTAATTTATAGGCGTTTTTACCTGTGATTTACCTACCCCAAACCTGGTAGATATGAGTTCGTTCACTTCTTTCCTGGCCACTCCCCCTTTTCCATTTCTCTCTAACTCAATATCACATTAGCCTATTGTTTATTATGGGTAATAACCCTTACTTTTGTAAAAAACCGATATAAATCAGAGTTTATCGAAAACTCATTATTTTTTATTACTTTTCCTTAAATAAATATTCCTATCTTCCCTGTATAACCTTAATTGTTTGTTTATCTCTCTATCACCCGAGTTTCATGTTCATCTGGTCGCTTAAATACACAATTCTTGTCGCCTTGTTTACATTAGTCATTGACAACCTCAAAATTTTACCTAAATGTATCGAACTATATTCAAAGTAGTAGTCCATATATCTCTATATTTCTATTGAATTCCTTCAGTTTAAATTTTATAATTGATTGATACATTTCTCATCTACATTTTCATAATATCTGATGTCCCGAATCTACTCAATTAATACCTTTTATCACCTAAAATCAGTCTAGTTTCACTCCCTTGTAATTATCTACGTTCCTGAAATTAGAAAATTGTACTCCTATTTCACATTAGTCCTGCCTAAATCGCCTCTTAAGTTTGCCGAAGTTTCCATACTGTATAATTCTTGTTTCTTCCCTTTTTCATCTGTTGAAGCTATTGTTCTCTGAATTATTTTCTCTAATTCGTTGTTTTTCCGCTTAGCCTTACATGACACGTCTTTCTGTCTAAATTCTAATGCAAACACACCTTTCCCCGTGCAAGATAAATCATCACTTTGTAGTTTTTTTTATTTGTAATTAACATTTTGCGTATTATTTTTACTTTCTGTTTTCCCTTTTCGATGGTTATTCATCTCTGCATTACCCATGTTTTCTTTATAGTTCACGACCTCTCTCGCCCTATTCGCCCTCTGCTGGAATATTTACATTATAGGCCGTCGATCTGAATCCTTTCGATTCACATAAATAATTAATATTTCCTTTGTCCTGTCACCACTAATTATTGTTTATGTAAAACGCTCGTTTGATTGGTAACGTTTTCGTCGATCTGGCCCAATCCTGTGATGTTTATTTATAAGGGGGAACGCCTTCTTCCCACTGCCATCTCGTGGTTTTATGTTGCAACGAGTTTTATGAATCAAAAATTATTGGATTATAATTCACTGTAATCAAACTCTCCACAAGTCGATAGATGTCGCTCCCTTAAGCTTTTCTAGCATGAAAGGTTTGCGGAGTAAAAAAAAAAAAAATATTTTCCAGGGTTCTATTAAAAGAAAATGATGATGGTTAGACCATTACAGTGTTGATGATTGTTAAGAAGATGTAACGTCGTAAATGAAGATTTTCCTAATTGTTCCCAATTTCCCAGATTGTGAACGTGTTTTCGCATAACCAGAACTCTTTCATCGATCCGGTTTTGAAAACTCTTTGTCTTTAGAGGCCACATGATGAGATTTCAGAGATTTTCACTGGTTTGCCAATCCTCCAAGAAATGTTTTCTCCCAAAGCAATTTACTTAATGTAATAATGTAAATGGCGTATTTAAGCAAAACCAATTAAACAATTTTAAACAAAAACTCAAGTCTAAATTAGTGACGGGCAACCTTTTTATCCGGAGAGCAAATTTATCTGAATGTGATTATTTTAAATGTGAATACTGCCCAAAAGTCTCAACTGTCCGGAGCCAGTAGGTGTATATCTCTCATACACCAAAAAATACCAGGTACCTTCATAAAGTATCGGATTTCATAATAACTTAATGCAAAATCTTTATATACCATATCAAAACTCAATTAAAAACCATAATTGATAAATCAGGGTTTTCACCAAAATTTTGGTCGGGCAACCTTTTTGTATTTTGTAAAACGGTGACCATTAACAAAGCAAAAAAAAAAGTTAAAAAATTTCCGTCTCCAAGGTCAATCCAATAAATGTCGTCGATTTTTGTTAATCTGAAAATTTTAAGAAAATGTTAAAAAACCCTGTATATTTAGGAGGTTATTTGAAAATATTGAAGACAAATAAGTTTGTCGCGATACCCTTTCGTATTTTGTAATAATAGCACCCGGAGATTCGAATGATCGCTAAATATACAAAGGAAATAAAAATATTAATCACTTCCGTTGCTTTTATGTCTTCAAAAACAACATTTGATGTACCGCTATACAATGAAATATCTTAAGAAAAACTATTATAGCAACGCAGGAAACAATTTTACTAGACCCAAGGTCTAACCAGTAAATGAATTCCGTTGGTTTTTATTCAGTTTAGTGGGCCACCGGTTGTGCATCACCGGTCTAAAGTGAAAGAATATTTTTTATTATAACATCACAATATTATGATTTTACAAACTGGATTAAATACGGATGAAAAAACATCTTCTTTTACTACAGCAATTGAATCAAAACTCAAACTAGTTCACAAAATAATGTTTACATATGGCGAAGGTCATAAGATCAGCGGTCATTGAGATATGTTGGAATTTATCACATAATATTAACCTTTGCTTCGATTTGGCTAAAAAACTTGATATTGCATGGCGTAAGAAAAATGAATTATTGTATGATTCGGGAAGAAAAACAGATATCGCTCTCGTGAAACAGGCTAAAGACATAGAGAGAATTGCTAATTTTGGAAGGTTTTTAACCTTGAAAATTCGGCAATAGGAAATATTTGAGGGTGGCCTTTGTTCATAGCTGAACACCAGAAAAACGATTTTTGTCTGCTAAGAAATGTGTTGCAAAGATAAGTTTTTTACCAAACTTCATGATATACGAGTATGAGTGAGATCCCTTTTTATATAAATGGGCTGGAGCAGTTATTAAAAAAGCGTGCTAAAAAGAAGATAGATTATGGGATCGAATAGGTTCCTGTAAATTGTTTTTACTCCCGAGGGAAATCTTTTCCACATGTTCGATATTGTGGGAATCGAATCACATACAAAATAACCTTTGTAAATTGATCATATTATACAGCGATATATTGCTAAAGAAATTATCATTTGTGATACGCTATTTACTTTCATAATAGTATTTAAATATTTAATAATCCTTAGGTAAACTGGAAAGGAATGAGGACCCAGTTTTTATTACCCTTTCGGCTAAAACATTTTTAAAGGGGCCTTGCAATAATATCACTTTTCCGTTATCCGACTATTTTGAAAACTGCTCAAATGATAACCTCCGTCGCGAAGTAGCAAGATATTTTTGGACTTGGTCGCGTGTTCATATGCGCAATTGACGTGATAAACAATTTTAAATTATAATGTTTTCGTTTGTTTCCAGAGAAGTAGAAATATCCAATGCAGTCTTGCCGAGAGACGATTATTCGGCATCGAAGCATCGCGTAGAAGTTGTTGCAATCGTAACTACCCACCGATTATTGTGGAGCTCCGAATGTATATATATTAAATAGACTGTTAATAACTATGAAATATTAATGATGGTTTTGGTTGATTGTAAAATGGGCTAGATTAAGATATAAAGGGAACAAGGATAACCAACCACATACCGAATGATTTCCATACGAACGAACCTGCTTCCACGAAAGCAGTTTTGCTTCTGGTGAACGGGAGCACTAAATAACTAACTGTCCCATTATAGTGTTTCCAGTCATAGTGTTGGTTAGGGAAAGTAGGGACTGGATAAATATCAATTAAGATAGGAACCAACCACAGTATCATTTCATGACATAATAAATGCATTCTTTATTAGAGAATAACCAGAAGTATATTACAGGGTCAACCTAAATAAATTCATCGCAATATTGACATATTAGCACTTGGAAACTAAATAAGTAAACGTTAAAATAAACTCTTACGCAGTTAATTCACAATTCATTGTCAAATCATACAAGCCCATAACTGACAACCCGATACACCTTATGTTGTTTTGTAACTATCTAAATGAGACCTCCATCAAACAGTGATAAGATCGTCATTTTTAAAACATTATATATTCCATTCTTAGCGCCAAAAATAAACCACTCTCTTTCATTGTCAAAATTTTTTTGTTCGGGAATAGTACAAACAACGAAACAACTCAACGATGAAAACATAAAACTTGAAACATCCAATGCGCGTTTCTTCATTTCTATTCTATGCATGCTTCCTCCGCGTTTTCCATCTGGAATTGCCGTATAAAAGATTGGCACAATCCTTATTATTTTTGCTCCGAAAGCACATTAATAAATTTCTCTCAGAAACACGCGCTCTACACTCTAAGAGTGCAATTATAGGATTCTGTGAAATGGGAAGAAAGATTCTTTGTTAAGTGATAAAGTACTTCAAGGATTTTTAATTTATTTAGATTGGATTTAAAAACTTATTCTGTTCATTCATATTTAAATTCTGTTTTCCTAATACACCGTGTTCGGAAACTGATGGAAAATACTGAGAAAAGATTTTGTTGATTGTTTTAACAAGGTAATCACAAGATCAAAGCATTATTAATGTTCGACAATCTCCAAAATTTCAATGAAAATGTATGTACGAGTATATTTTTATTATTTTTTTAGCGTTTTCGCGTTTCATTCTGCTGTTAGGTTCTCGGGATAATTCAACTACATATATTTTTTTATAAATCGTTACGCGTGTTCAGTAGCATTATTTAATACTCTTGCTATTCTCAAACATCCTCTTCTTCTACTCCTTACATTCATCCATTTCCTTCCTCCTGAAAACATTGGTAATATTCCAAAAGAAATAAAATATTCAAACAAAATACTGTTACTATAAAATGCAATTTTAACCTACTGGAATTCCTGGGTTTGGCAATGCGTTTATATTAAATTAATCAAAACATTAATCACAAAAAATAACTCACTTAAAATATGTTCCACTTGACAGAAACTTCCCCTGTTTTCTTACTACTTACGACAAAAACTACGCGGCGCGTAAAGTCGGAATCGTGAAAAACTTATCTTATTACTACGGCGTATTTAAGGTTAAATCTGTCCCTAAACAGGATTTAAGGCCGGCTGAACTATACCAAAGATCAATGTTGAACCGACAAGTAAGAATCTAATAAGTAAGACGGTTACATTTTGATGATTTTATTTATTCCCACCCAATTCTAATTTGGACGAGTTTTTAAAAATAATGATTTATTATCGGTTATACCGATTTAGTTGGAAAATTATTTAAATTCTCTATTCTGTGAGGTTTTTACATTTATAATGTGTTTCCCTACATTTAAATGATAAAGTTTTGTTAATTGATTTATTTAAATGTGTGTACGGATTGACAACATTAGCCTAAACCCTAACATATAGAAATAAAGGATCTTAGATTAAATTTACTTGAAGAATAATAAACGAACGAATGATTCTAATATAACATTAATTTTTAAAATTGAGGAAAATTATGTATTCACCGCTTTTCAGTATGTTCAAATTATATATCAATCAATATAACACATTTTAATAACTCAATTCAGAAAACATTATCCTTTAAATACGAGGAAACACGTTATAAATGTAAAAACTTCACAGAATAGAGAATTTTAATAATTTTCTAACTAAATCGGTTTTACGGACAATAAATCATTATTTTAAAAAACCCGTTCGTAATATTAGAATTCGGTGTGAGTAAATAAAATCATATGAAAAAGTCGCCACAATGTGGATTAACCGCAGTTTGAAAATGGCTTTGAACGCCGAAACAACTGTCACAGTAATAAAAACTAAAAATGCTTGCTGAACTTAATAATAACGTTATTAAATTTAATAAACATTAAATTAAAAAAAATGGGATTCTACGAATTAAACACAAACAATTAATACAGACGGTTACAGATTGTTTTGTAAATTATTTGCAAGGCATTCCTCGACACGGATCATTATTAGTGAGGGGGCCTGACTAATTTTGCTCTATTTCGAATATATTTTTGAATAACTATCGAAGGTTTTAAGAGGAGTTTATTGGTATTTATGAACCAAGAAACTGATCGAAAACCATTGCACCCTCTCATTGGCCACTTATATGCAAATGACCGCGCGCCATTATGTTGGTTTGATGTTGCAGTCGATCGGAGCGCTGAATTACGAGTGTAAACACAAATTAATTTCCGCGTGGAAAAATTCCATTCCCGCAAACTAAGGGATTTATTTTCTGCCGATTTGATGCATTTATCGGCGTTCAATTGAGTTTAAAAATGTCCTTCCAGGCGTTTTTTTCCCCAGAACTGGGGGTGGTACCCCAAACACCACAGAGAGACACCTAATTTGGTTCTGAAAACTATGCCTTTTCCATATTTATACATATTCTTCTATTAGGTCGACTCTTGACACGACCCATTTCTCGTTTAGGGATTCAATTTTTTTTTTAAATCATTTGGAAGTCGTCCTGTTGTCATCTAAGCCAGTGCTCCGCAACCGGTGTGCCGTGGCACACTGGTGGGCCGTGAGCCGAATACAGGTGTGCCGCGGTCAAATGCAATGTACGAAAATTTATTGTAAAATTCAATTTAATACCTATATATTATAGCTTTTGGTGTGCCGCGGAATTCTAGGTAGAATTTTGGTGTGCCGTAGATGAGAAAAGGTTGCGGAGCACTGATCTAAGCTACCTAATAAGGGATTTTTCGATATTGAGTTGTAGGAAAACATAGTTTCATACCTGCACCTATCCTTTGTTGTTCTTTCCATTTGCCTGTTGAGAATTTAACACTAAGGCAAAGTAGTGCAGAAGAAACTTGTAATTGACTCAAGTAATCGCTCACGGAGTAACTCAATATTGGGATGCCCGGAGAATCCTTGCCGATATATTGGAAACGACATTATGATAAACCCTTACATTTAGAAAGAAAGGGTCTTAGATAAAATTTCCTAAAACAATTGGAAATTAATAAACGAACGAATAATCCAATGATAACATTAATTAACAAATTAAGGAAAATTTATTTATTCTTCACGTCTCAGTATGGTTAATATGATAAGTCAATATGTATAAGTCAATATGATTCACGTCATCATTTTATTTTTTTATATGAGTACGGCACAAGAGTGCCAACTGCTCCCAACTGTCTGGAGCCAGTGAGACTATGGCATCCCCAATTGGGGAATGTTGTGAAGCTGAAGGTATTGGGGAGGTGAAGGAGAAGGGAAGAGGAAGGTTAGGAAAATACCTGACTTTTCAGATCTGGTCACCTAATACGGCTAAAAGCCATTTCAAGCAACGTTTCAATTCTGAATGATGTTCTTTCACCAGGGCAATATTTAGAGTATCTTCCACTCTGAAACGTGCTCAAATATACTGTATATTATTTTTAAATGAATTAACTGTGAAACAGCACAAATTAATTCAGTAAAATTTACTTGCGCTCGCCGGGATTTGATCCCGCGGCCTTCGGATTGGTAGAAAACATTGCCATTTAATACGGGGAAAACAGATTTCAAAGTACCTCATAGAATCTATCGTCACAATTATTTTCTCAGTAAATTGGTTTCAATGGTCATAAATCAGTTTAGGCTAAATAAAAATTGGGTAGAGCTAAATAGAATTATATAAAAAACATCGTATCAACGTCACCTAACCGCAGTTTGAATGGCCTTGAACCCCGAAACAGCTGTCACAATAATAAAAAAAAAGTAAAAATACTTGCAGAACTTCATAATAACATTAATAAATATGATTTTATTAATATAAACAATAAATTAAATGGAGTTCTACGAATTAAACACAAAAAAAAATAATACCATAGATGAATTAAAAATTACTTTGTAAACACGACTTTTTAATATATACATATCAACATATTTCTAAAGCGAAGCTTTCCTTATCAAGACATACAGAATACTAAAAAATAATAAATAATGACAAACATAGAACAAAATATTGTAAGTATAGACAAATTATAAACATAAACAAAAATGAATTAATGTAGGTAATTTATCAAAAATGTTAAAAAAAACATTATTATAAAACATTGAATAACAAATTTGTATTAAAATTTTAAAAAATAAATTATTTAAAATTATTAGTATTAATATGAAAATAAATTCAACAAATAGCTATTTAAAAAAAATTTTTTTTGATTATATTAATATTTTTTCTAATTTCTAAAATTTCAAATATGTTTAATCGTAAATTGTTTGTATTTGTATAAAAAATATATATAACTTTATTTATGTCAAAAGAATGATTTTTTTCCAAAATATGGATTGCAAATTCAGAATAATAATAATTATTTAAACACCTTAGGTGTTCCTTAACTCTAATATTAAAATTTCTTGAAGTCTTTCCTATATTAAAAAAAGTAGCAATCTGTAAAAATTAATTTTCGAGTATGTACAACTGATTTATTTTTAAAAAATCATCTATATCCTTGATATTTAAAATATGATTTTTTTAATTTATTATTAGTAAAAAAAAGCTTCGATGTTTTTAATTAATAAATTTGAAGTATTATTATTTATTTTACAAAGTATTTTTTATTTCATTTATTAATAATGACGCCACAAAGTGAATACCAATCTTTTGAAGAAATTATACAATTAATACCAGTTAAAACCCATCAAATATAAATAACATTACCATTTTAAAGAATACTCGTGAATTAATGTACAAGTTTGATTGTGTCAAACCTATTCATATTTTTAAAAACGTTACCAAAACAGAAGCATTTCAAGTGTAAGTAAGTTTCACTGGTTGCAAGTACATAATAAAATAAACCCTAACAAGTAGTATTGGTACAGCGCCCTTCAGGTCATTTTTCACAAAAAACGGGGCTATACAAGTCATCCAAGTATTATTATTATTATTAAGTTAAGTGTGTTCCAACGTCTAATATCACGATGCAACTTGTTAAATTTGACATCTTCTTCTCCCGGGTATTATAGCGCATGAAGTTTCATTCCTTTGGGATTAAACTTGGAAAGAAGCCCCGACAGGGATGAAGGAGAAACAGTAAGGGATGTGTTAAGAAGTTATAAATGTTCTGTTGTTTTAAAAATGTCAAAAAATGTATTAAAAGGCGGTTACTACATAAACCGAGCTCTAAATTGTAAACGTTTGATGATTTCGGTTTTCCCAGTACACTGAATGTTGTTTTAACTACCACTTTGCTTTTGACACCAATTCGAAATAGATTTGATTAGAAATTGGCACAATCGCTTCATCGTACAGCGCTGATGACAATACTTGAATAATTCTGCATACATCAAATGCAATTTGGAATACAAATTGGATCACGAGCAAAATGTGTGTTGACGGTATTATATTATATTCTCGTATATGTGGTCCATATTCCGGGACAGTAGATGGTCTGTTTCACTAGACTGCGATAAATTATTTCAGGAACCAAATCAATATCACAAAGCTTGCATATATTTCGTTACTCTTTAATACTTTAGGGGTTAAATCGATGGTAAATTTTGAGTATGAACAAAAGTAATAAACTCGCGTTCGTACGGTTATTCGGTCTAAATCCGCTAACAGAGATTTAGCATTATTTATAAACATTCGTTTATTTTCGGAATAAAATTCATCGCAATCTATTTCTCATTAATTCACACCCAATTGGTATATTGTAAAAAAAATTTTTCTAGATATTGACAATCCCTGTGGCAATAATGACGGCTATTGGCTTAACCTTTTCAAGAAATTTCAGTCCATTAAAAAAAAATTATCTTAACATTCCTTCATTAGAAATATTTCTTCATTAGAAAAGCTTATGAAAGACTTTAATCTCATTGATATTTTCAAAATAATTAATTATATTATTGACCTTCTTTGTTGCAACTCATCCAGTTCAACATTGATTTTCGTAGACTCAGAAACGATGAATTGCTTTTCCTCAATCCACACTCTACTAATTATTGGTACCATTCTCCACTGTCCAGAATGTCGAGGCTTGTTAACTCAAGTCGGGGCCCTGAAATTTTTGGTACCAGTCTAAATGATTTTTTTCAAGCTTTACGAAATTAAAATTCGAAGATTATCATTTAGAATGTTTAAAATCATGGACTCTACTAATACCTTCCTCAGGCTTTGAAAAAATCTAACCAAACAATGCACACATATAGCGATTAGTGTTTTGAACGCTAGATGTCACGTGATTCCAGAAACGAAAGAGTCGCCCGTAAACGTTTTATCTTTCCGGAAGAGCTCGTTAAGCGGGAATGTGGGAGAGATAACACTGTGCTTCTCCGCTCCTGATTTCCCGTTCCGGCCGCCACAGCCTTCTACTTCAAAAGCTTTCCAATTCTGAATGTTGATTACAATGTAATTTGCGACTCGTGAAATTTGATCTTTATAAAGCCAGAATGGGTGGATTAGGCGTTAGTTAAGATTACACGCATTAGTCTCTGTCTCTCGGGAATGGATTTGAGGAGGGTAAAGAGAATTCTGATTTTAATACACCTCAGACGGAGGTTCATCTACGAGCCTCATATGAAATTCTTCATTAATTAAAACAAGTAAATAAAGCAACCCAAAAACTAAAGTAAAATTTTACAATATGACACACAAGAAGACACAGAAAATAAAAAAGATATGGTTGCGACCGAGACATTCTAAACAATTATTTTTTCAAAATACTAAATAATAAAGTTCTTAAGTAAGTGAAACTCGTGTTTTCCACTTTTAAAATATTCTACCCAAACAAACCTTCTTCTTTTGAATATGTAATCTGTGGCTAACCAGAGTGGTATATCTATGGGCTAACAATACCACATAGCGGGTTCAATGTTTTTTGTACTATTTTTAAAACGTTATAGCAATAGTTTTACATATTGGATTTCATTCAAACTACACAACATTCCCGGCACTAATAATAACAAACTGTCCTATTTTCGGCGATACCGGTTGAGTAATTTTCGATAAAAATCGAGAACACACAGACAATCATTCATTTTTATATATAGAGATTTAAAATGTGCTTCATGGAAACAAAAATTCTCAGTTTTAATGTTGGGACATTAAGTTACATCCCGTAATTTTTTACCAGTAACAACTAGTTTTAAATACAAACAGTTAGAAATGTAATAGACAACGCATTGATCTAATTACGTTCGTTATCAGGTTAAAACCAAAGTGTTAGTTTTGTTTAAAACGATGATATAATGACTAAACAAAACAATTTTTGCTTAATGAAGCTTATAAACCTCGTTGTAATATATTTTTAATCATTGAAGATAATATTGTCAGTCTAGGCGCCCTCGTGGCTGCCAGCTGCGTTTTATAGTCACTCCTGATTTATCTTTGAAGTATTGGGAAGTTAGTAATTTTCCCGGTGTAAAAATAGCATAAAATAACCGCAATAATTTTTAGGTTCTGTTTATAAAAATTACATAATTTTAGTGCTGTCGTTTCGAGCTTAAATCAAGTTTATAATAAAAACCCAAATAATTTTGAGTTGAAATCTACTTCGTTCTGCCGAATTAACGCATGATATGACCGATGTCCGGGTCACATCTGGCGGTCGGTCGAAGGCCCTTAGCACATGTACTAGTGAAGTTCGGGCTACGGTGGTTGTAAAAAATATTACAACCGGGAATTGGGCTGCTGGGACCCCAACAAGGACACCGCCAGCTGGGGCGAGAACGAGCCTTTACCTTCGTTATTGAGATAGTGGCCAAGTTCCTCAACAAGCACGACTTTGACCTGATCTGCCGGGTGCATCAGGTGGTAGAGGACGGGTATGATTTCTTTACCAAGAAGCAACTGGTACTGCGGAGAATTCGATAATGCAGGAGTAATGATGTCAGTGGACGACACGCTGAAGTGCTCCTTCCGGATCCGGCGTACGTGCAGACCAACACCAACCGTCTCGTCACGCGCCCAGGGATGTCACCAAGACAAAGAATATTTTGAACCCCCCCCCCCCCCCCGCGGCTCCACCCTTTTAAGAGTATTCTGTGTTATTTATCCTAAAAATATGGATAATAATTCTTTGTCTTAGCTTAAATACACTCTTGAATATAATTAAAATAATCACTCTATCATTTGTATTAGCGTCTTGCAATATATCGTAAGGAATAAATACAGTTAGCTTCTTTTTTTTCCAATTTAACATTAATAAATTTAGTTTTGATAATTTAACTGCATCTTTTTATATGATCTATAAATAATGTGTAATGATAGCCTGTCCAAAAAGAGAAAATAAATGTAAAAAAAAATAAATTATAATAATAATAAATTCGTAGAATAGACGTAATAAAAGAATAATATAAGAATAGGAAGTAATATTTGTACAGCGCCCCTGAGGTGATTTCTCACCAAAGCGGCGCTATAGAAATGGTCCAATTATTATTATTATTATTAATATTGACAACTCTTAGAATGAAACATGAAACCGAAAAGTCACCAAAAAGAAAAAGATAATTGCAGCAGCTGGGACTCGAACCCAGGACCTCATGCTCTACTATCCGGGACCCTGCGCTCTAATCCACTGAGCTACGGCTACCCCAATCTGTCCCATCATCCTTTTCGGTATCATACTTCGATTTCTTACGCTCTGTTAATATCATCTTCAATTAATGTGGGGGGTCACCCCTCTGTCACACAAAATATACTCGTAAATGTTTTGTCAAAATTTTGTAATATTGTTCAGGTCGGCGAAAAAAAAGGTGGCGAAAACAAAGTTTTGTGGTTTCATTTAATTATAATGGATAACCCCAAAGTGATAGCTTCATACAATAGTATAATAATATGAAATTCCTCCGCAAATTAGAGTTTCAAAAAGAGGAAAGTATTTAATTATCGAAAAATCCACTTCATTCTTATTCTGAATAGTTCCCAGGCTTTTGGTCTTACACTCAATTAGAATTCACCGCATTATGTGGCAAGATTAAGTACAATTGGAAAACTTTAGTTACGTTGGGGATGCGAATTTAAATATGACTTAATCACACAACAATTAGCTTAGTTTTAGTTACACAAAACGATACTTCATTAACTGAGAAAGATTAATTTTCACAGATAAATGTATTCTTCAAAAGTTCCTTTTAACGTTAATAGAATATAGGAGTACACCCATGCAAACACATTGCAAGTAGATTACTTTGTTTTTGGTCACTTGGAATCTCTTAGAAAGAAAAGTCTCAGAACAAACGGAGGGAGGGTTTTTTTTTCTTCTTTCTAGTCTCCATTAAAATAGCTGTACACCAATATATTACCCACAGAGATTAAACATGTAGAATACATTATAGTGCATGAGAAATGGTAAAAAATAGGCGTAAACAAGTATTGGGAATAACAAATGGTACAAGTAAGTACACACTTGTATTTTAATGATTTTAACAATACTAAAGAAGATAATCTGTATCAAACATGCAAGAAGTGAAAGGTTGACAGGAAAAGTATAAAAAGTTATTGAGACAGTTTTACAACTATTTTGTGCCATGGGTCAAAAGATAATAACAATAATATCTTTATTGTAATTAAATTTAACTATAACTAAAATACATGTATAATATAATATTGTAAGTGTACAGTGGTTTATAAAGTAAAATAGAAAATAATATAATAACAGTTATAGTTGAAGTATCACATAACCCGCCTCACTAGGCTAGCCTGTATTGAGGCAGTTATTTTGCAAATTATTTTATAGTTTTAAAATACCTATGAATATATACGAGTACTTATATTAAGATATGCTTCGTAAATCGTTGAATCGGAAATGGAAATGTATTATGAATAAATTCAGCGAATAATGCAGCATCGTCAAGCAGTTGAGTTGTTCTGGTAAGCAGAAGTTCTCGCTTTCGGAGGATAAAAGAGTTCGTGGAATCTCCCACAAGTATACTTGTCAAGAACGTATAAGTTTACCTCTTTAGATATAGGTTAATTACAAATGGTTCCAGAGCTTAACCAAAAAATATCTGTTTATGTTGACGTCATGCTGATTTCAGCCAAAATTAAATACTAATCTTTAGCTTTATAAATAGATCCAGTCCACCTGCTTTAATGATTTCCGGGGGAAACTAAACCAGGTGTAGCTATTGTGGTGATGTCGAGAGGCTACTACGAAAGTTGTCCCGGAGAAAAATGATCCCTAAAGAAATGAGTACTGAATTATGCAGACTGATTAAATTGTTGTAAAATCTTGATGGTTTACGCGATAACTGCCATTAACCACCCAAAGCCCGAAAACAATATAATAATTTTTCATTTGTCAGCAACTTTTCATCATTCTTTGGAGCTTCAATATATTTATTTACCTGAAAAAAGGAAGTTTGTTTCATAGTTTCCAACCTAAATCTCAGAAGAAGGCAGGCAGTAAAGTTACCAGCCAAAGATTTGAATCACTTCACCTAATATTGGTTAACTTAGCGATTCTTGGTAACCCACCGCCGATTGAATTTTCAATGCCAATAGCAATCAAATCTTTCTCTAAACTTAAATACGCCTTCAGACAGATAGATGCACTTAACAAGGATTGGATTCCTAAAACAATAAAGCATAATATTAGAAAAGTTTTCTAATAACTGGCTTATTGTATGGACACCCTTAACTGCTATTGTTACGCCAAGTTCAGCGGCAGGCTTTAGCTGCAGGTAGCGGAGATACCTGCTGGAAGCAGTGGGGTGGGGGTGGTTATACATGAAATTGTAGTAGGCTGGAGTAGTTGAACGCTTGTCCAATTACCGGATGACGTTAAACCCGGAAAGCAGAAGTTGAAAACGCTTTATAGATCTTCCTCAAAGTACCTTTTAATGTTTGAAGAGGCTTCTGCATTAAGTGTCAATTGTACCTACGTGGTGGTTTAGTAAACATTATTATCGTGTAATCGGTGTCTAATACGAGAAGATTCTCCTTTATAATAATAATAATAATACTTATCTAATTTAAATAGCGCCATTTATGGTAAATATCACCTCAAGGGCGGTTTCTCTTTCACAGCAAAAGTCAACAACAAGCGAGAAGTCAACCCATTTGCAATGTTTCAAAATGTGCAATTATGATAGGTATGTATTTTTAATGTTACTGATTTTGTATATTATGTAGCTATCTACTGGTACCTACCTACCAGCCACCTGACCATGACTTATTCAAAAGATTTATTTATTTATTTATATCTATATATTATACAGTACCATTTTGCATAATACTTTTTTTTTAAAGTATAATGTAGGTGTTTTGTATGGTGTTTTATAATGTGGAATGTAGGGTAGGTTTGAAGAGGTGATACTGTCAATGAAGTGTTATATGTGTCGTGACCACCTCACTAGGAGAACCTGTGCTGAGGTGTTCACGTGGATGTGTTAAATGTGGTACAAGTATTGATGTGTAATGTGATTAGTTTTGTTTTAATGTTTTAGTTTTGCTATATAAATTAGGTAGAATTTGAAGAGAAATACTTTTTTGTTTTTGTTTTGGTTACAATAGGCAAATCCTTTTTAAAAAAACGTAATTTTACATACTTTCCACTAAGTTTGATAATATTAAAGTATATTGCACGGAAAAAGAGAGAGGGGACTATTAAGTAAGCATAGTGTTCTATGTATTGGGTTATGTTTGGTTTGCTTTTATCATGTTTTGAATAATATGAATAACTTATTTTTTAATCCACACTGTCACATATTAAAGAATATATGTGCAAAAACCACAAGAACTAAAAAAAACATTAGGAAATCAAATCTCGATTGCCTTGAGAAAATTGTTCTCTTTTTGTATTCACTATCGTGTGATCTCAATTAATTATAACATTATGATCACTATAGTAAATATAATAATATTAAGCAAGTTCTGTGATCAATAATTATAATATTTTATGAATTTATAATAAACTAGCTGATGTGTACCCGGCCTTACTCTGGATTATTAAGTTAGGAAGTCTTGCTTGTCGTTTGGGTGCCATAATTGATTTGACAGCGAAAGTAATGCCTTGTTACGACTGTTACTATCTCTAATCAAAAAGCAAAGAAACAATGAAACATTAATTTGAAAATTTCCAAACATTTTTTTTTTTATATATCTAAATAATAATGTTTTTAAGTAGGCACACCTGCTTGTGTTTTCTATTTTGAAAATATTCTACCCAAACAAACCTTTTCTTTGGAATATGTAATCTGTGGCTAGCCAGAGTGGTATATCTATGAGCTAACCTCTATACAACATTGGGGTTTCAATGTTTTTCACGCAAATTTTAAAACAATATGGAAACAGTTTTACACATTGGATTTCATTCAAACTACTCTTTAAACCTTACCAGCGAAACCAGTAAAGGAATTTTCGAGAAATTCGAGGACAGACAAACGGACAAACATTAATTTTTATATATAGCGATATTATACGACTACTCTGAATTTTAGGTTAGTTTATTTCATATAATAATTTGCACTAATTCATCACGCACCTTGAGAACAATTATTATTAATAGGAATATGATATTTCCTACAATTATAAAGCTGAAAATATGAATATCGTTTTATTTACCGGTATCCACACACAATTAATGCAATTGCATTTGTGCGTTATTTGAATATTCATCCAATAGCTGAAAAGGGACATGCAGAAGCTGTTAAATTCCATTTCAATCGGAATAATTTTAGGTGATGATCGGATAATTCAACATGCAATGCAATAATTCAATGTGAATCGGCACACTTCTTATTAGTGACGTCATTAAAAAGTCAGGAAAAATTGATATAACCAAACCTATATTACGAAATGAGGATGTCAGGTAGGGGGAAGAGGAAGGTTTAGTAGAAAGCAAGCCCCTAAGTTGGAAAGCCAGTATTATGAAAAGGGGTGAATGAAGATGGGAAGAGGAAGGTTGGGTTACAAGGGGAAATTATGGGAGACAATTATATCGGCAGGACTTACCCTGGAGATGGCCTCTTAGATGTGAAGTCTGGTCCGGAGATTAGTTTAGCTCAGATCGGCAGTGGCATTAGGTTCTCATCGTTCAGGGCCGTGAATCGATCGCAATCTTATAATTGGGTTGAGGGAGTCTCTAATTCTACGTTAAATGAGTCAAGTAAAGTGCTTTCAAATCTCAGAGTTTATTGTAAAGTCGGACAAAAATTGTAGGTTAAGAACAATCGAGTAGTTAGTAGAAAAGTCCTATTCTAGACATGATTCTAACGTAAAATCTCTCTCTTTCTGATTTAAATCTCTAACCGGGTATTGCAAATATAACAACGGCTAGAATAACACATTAAGGGGAGATGCAAAATCAGCTAACATGAGGTGATCTGGTCGGGTGGCGTGAGTTGTTGGCAATGACGCCAGGGCTGGACATCTCTGCACTGAGTTTAATTGGCTTTTAATTAGTAAGTCACCATGTTGGGTGCCTTGGCAGCAAATGGCACGTGTAGTTTCGGGTTTCAACCCGCATGCATAGTACCTTGCCGTAACAAATTAGTAACACAAAATAGGCGGCCTCTTTTCAGAGAAGCTGTTGACTGTGCTATTGCCGGGTAAGGAGTGGAAGGGCAGCCGTCGCCGCCGCTAAGCAGCCGTTAGCGCTCGCGTCGCTTCCTCTTGTTTTGTTAATTTATGATCTGATTGGTTTAATTTGGGCGCTAGAATCGCCTGATTGGTTAAATATGGCGGGAAATGATGAGATTGCTTGCTTAGCTTATTTCTTAAGACAAGTAGCTAGAACTCATCTCAGGGCCATCCTTTCGTTACATAACACCTAATTAATCTTTTTTTTTTTACTTATTATTAGCTTAAGTACCCCGGGTTGCCCAGGGTTAATAATAGTTTGGAGTAAAGTATTGTAATTCCTAACCCTACCCCTACACCTACTCCTAATCCTACTCCTACTCCTACACCATACCACTGCTCAGTAATTTTCCTCTTATTTTGAACGTCAAGTGTGCAAAATTTCATCAAGAAGTACCAAAATTTGGCTTTAAGGGTGGGAAAGGAGAATGGGGATAGTTTTTCGAAATCTCATGTAGACAGTGACCTACCTCTTTTTTTATATGAATACCGTACAAGAGTTACAAACTGCTCCCAACCGTCTTGAGCCAGAGAGACTATGGCATTCCCAATTGGGGAATGTTGTGAGGCTGAAGATATTGGGGAGGGAAAGGAGAAGGGGAGAGGAAGTTGGGGAAAAGGGAAAATATCTGGCTATTCAGATCTGGTCACCAAACACGGTTAAAAGCCATTTCAAGCAACGTTTCAATTCTGAATGGTGGTCTTTCACCAGGGCGATACTGAGAGTATCTTCCACTCTTGTTTTGTAAGTTAAGTGTGCAAAATCAATCTAGGAATAAAACTGTAGATTTGTATACAAAACAAACAGCACGGGGACATTCATTCTTATGTGTATAATAGATAGAAAAAGATAGTGGAATATTATTCTTGTTCTAATTTTACATTTGATATAGATTAGGTTTTCAGGCTAGTTTTTTTTTTGTCATACTTATAATGACTTTATATCACTTTAAAAAGTACGCCGATTCATACGTGTGTTAAAATGTCATGGAACCATTTAAGGTAACGCTATAAATCTGGGATTAACGGACGTTATTTCCCCAACCCTAGTGAGCAACTGTTGAGCCGCAATTTTGCCTCAACACTGTTCAAAAGCACAATTACGCTCTGCCCAACTAAATTTTCGATCAAATTTACGGCCAATTTAGAATATCGATTTTTGTGGATTAAGTCACGCTCAATAGAGGACTAGTTATACAAAGTCTCAGCAGGGTGACTAAATTTCAATGAAATTTCAAACATTGGTTCGCGATCTATTTATCTCGATTTAAATATTGAATGACAAAGATTTATTTCTATTTTCGAGTGTCAAAATTTGTCTTTTGCATATTTTAAACAAAACTGAGGAGAATATAACTGATTTTACTTATTATAAACTACGTTTTGTCCTGTTTTTCATGAAAGAGAAACATCAAATTTCAAATGTAAGCCTATGAAAGTGGGCGGGCACTATTTTATAGTCTATGAAAGTGGGTGGGCACCTCAATAGACAATTTAGGATAAAAATGTGTGGAAACAGGCAAACAGAGCAAATGCTCAACAAAATACTTGGCAGCTCGGTGACTCATTGATCATTCAAGTTGGCAAGAATGGCCGTTACCAATAGACCTTCTCACTAAGAAGACCCGGCTTTATAAATGGGGTTAGTCGGTGCCCGCTGAGATACTCGAACTTGACTAAATAAACACTCAGCTGATCGCCGAACTCACCGGTTTACCAATCACCCCTTGATTAAAATACAAATACGCTTTTCAATTGGATTCGATTCCGTCCAGTTTTTACTTTTTATGGAATAAATGTGTTTTCATTGCTGGGATATTCCCAATTGTTTCATTAAAACAGTTTAGCGTGTGCAGATTTTTTACCTCTCTGTGATTTTAATGAAATTGGGTATTTGCGTATTTTATTTTTGTCTGCGAACGATTATTATTTTTAAATTGTCAATGTTTTTACCCGATTCCGGTTTTATCAAGAGAATTCTTCATTAGTTTAATTATTTCGAACTATTATTTTAGTAAATATAACCAGTTTATTTATTGAGAAAATCATTATCGTCAATAATCTAGCTAAAATATTTACTCACATAATAAAAAAGGTACCATTCTTGTACGGGATGTGTAGGATCTGCAAAAGAAAAAGAGTGTAAATATTTAGGCATCGGCAAACAGGGACGCTCGACGATTGTGATTTGCCAATCGTTTTGGGAAATGCGTTTGGTAGTTTCCCAATAAAGATGTTATAGTTCCAATCGTACTTGACTTATGGCACCAGCCAGTTTGGTGGGTCGCTGAGGTAGGGGGTGGTGACGTCAGTGGTTGCTGACTGTAGAAGACTGTCCTTGTCTGGTAGTGGCAGGTCGAGGTATCCAAGGAAGAAGATGTTGTTCGTTCCGCGGTTAGAGTGAAAAAGAGAACGCATACCACTGTGCTTACGCTGTTTACAGCGCGCGTGGCCGGACGCGCGGCCGAAGATTATGTGCCGGTATTGGACAACATGCGCAATACCGGCTCGCGGTTTCATATTTTACGTGTTGTGCAATAATTTATATATGGTTATAATTAAAGTTTTTCTGCTTAAAATAATCTACTCTGTACATACGGTCTTTACAGTTCTCATAAAGTCCATTTATGATAACAACAACGAAAAAAAAGTTCTTATTCAAGCCTGTTTATGCGGGATATTCAGTAGCTACATAATATTAAAACGAAAAACTTTACGTAAAGCTTCAGATTAATTTTATTTTTCCAAATGAATTGTGATTGTTATTAACCCATGACTTCCATACTTTTAGCATCCTTGCGTGAATTAAAAATGATGAAATCGAATACGAATATGTTGTGTATTTTACTATATTAATTACCATCTTAAGAAGGAATATATATGATTAGCATAAAATATTTAAATAGATAAAATCAGCTTGAAATATGTTTTAAAGTGAAAAATATTTACGATTAAATCACTAATTCAATACTTAAGCAAGTGACCAATCGATTGACCTACCCCCTGGAAGCAAAACGATAAATTAGGGAGTATTGACACCGGTTCTGGTAAGGTGAATGATCCCCCCTATCCACCCCCTACAGCCTTATGCCGGTATAGCCACCTCGTGTCGCGTGTCGGGGGCGGCGGGCTTATCCGACCTACCCTTAAGTCGCTGCAATGCCTTCGAGCGCATCAATATTTATTACATTACGTGGGGAAGTGTCGTTCTTTATACATATAAGCTATTCTTAAGTTGCAATGTATCCACGGTGCGGCTAATAGTTACTACCTGCCGTCGCCCGTTGTTTAATGGTCTCTGTTCAAAATCTTTCTTGTATTAAATTCACACAGGGGGCCTCGATTGAAACCTCAACTATTTATTGATAAATGTAAGTCGGTCATTTTTTGGAAATTTAACAAAAAAAAATTATGTATGAAAAAAATTGTATTAAAAGACAAAAAATGTATTTTAATGTTCTGATTTTAACTTATTATCTTCTTCTTCTATTATATAAAGAAGAATATCCCGGGCGGGTGATCTTTCTTTGTTTTATATACAAATCTACAGTTTTATTCTGAGCTCGATGAAATGAAACGCTTGACTTTCGAAATAAGAGGAAGGTCACTATGTACATAAGATTACAAAAAATCACCCCCTTTCCTACTCCATTTCCAGGAGAATTTTGGTACTCCTTGATGAAATTTTGCTCTCGACGATGTAAAATAAGAGGAAAACTACTGGGTAAGGGTAGGTGTAGGGGTAGGGGTAGGGGTAGGGGTAGAGGTAGGGGAAGGGGTAGGGGTAGGGTTTGGGGTAGGTGTAGGGGTAGGGTAACACATCCCAACCTCAAAACTTTCCTCCAAACCATTCAAATCCCGGGCAATGCCGGAAACGTCAACTACTATTATATATTATTACTTTGACCGTGGTTTCGGCGTTAAAATCCATTAAATAATAAAAAAAGAAACCAGCAGAACTAAATAAAAACTTCTTTTTTTTAAATTAATATTTTATTATAAAACATTTTCCTCGGAGCGTCTGTTATCGTTATGGATTCTACGTGAAGATTATTTTCAAAGAAAGGAAGGAGTCAACCTGGGTCTTGAAAATACCCGTGTTGCAATAGGGAGGAAACAGAGAAACCCGCGAGTCGCTTCAAAACCGAGTTGTTGACGACAGGAACGAGTCGTAAGTCGTAAAAATTCCCCGTTCTCATGTGGAAAGTGTAACCATTATAAATTTTGGACACGTCGTGTTTGACATGCCATGCACCCAGCTATACACCGGCCCCAAAATTATTCCAATATCGTTAATTCACCGGAGAACCTTTCTTGATATGTCGGTGAAATAAACACATTCCTTGTGTTCTGAAAATACGGTAATTGGTCCAGTAATATAGGGGAACCAATCAATCGGACTGCCCATTTTATGCATTTACTAGACAAGAGGTACTGAGAGGAACACAACCGTTAAAGTCATTAAATCAACTAGTTTGAAGCTCAGCTTTTGCTCTCTCTACATTCGCAACAGAGTTTGTACCGATTTATGATTATCGGTTATTGGTATTTCGTGCGATACGGCCAACGTCAATCCAACATTACATCATCTTTGCAAAGCTACCGGTGACATCTCATGCTACACCGATACATGACTCTCTGGGAACTTGCATTGAACACATGGCATCAATAGATTCAATTCTTGCGATTGTTTTTCATCTACAAATTAGGACTTAGACTGAGCAGGTTTTATCAGAACTTATCAAATATAAGATTTTATAAACTCTTTACTGTAAAACACCTTTACAGTGCGGAAAAATGGACACTCAGAGCCAGCGAAAGAAAGCCGATAGACGCCCTCGAAATGTGGTGCTGGAGGAAAATGTTCAGGATTCCATGGACAGCCAGGAGCACAAATATAGAAATTCTGGAAGAAATTATGTTATTCGCCAAACCGAGAACTCTAACCTGGAAAAGCTTATGGTCACTGGCAAAGTGGAAGGCAGGGGAAGTAGAGGAAGGTCACCGATTAGTTGGAGTAACCAAATTTCACATGCGTCCGAAACGTCGATGTCCTTGGCTCTCCACTCTACGCAGAGTAGGATCCCGAGGAGTGGAGGAGCTTTGTATACGAGGGAGATTGGAGTAGGGGTCACGATCCTCAGCAATGAGGAATCGACTTAAGAATAAGATTGTAAAACATACTATTTAAAAGGTTTAGCTTATTAAAAAAAACGATGAAAATTATATGAATGAATCAGAATTACATGTTGATTTTGTGATAAATATTGGTAAGTGAAATTATGTAAAGCAGGATATTATAAAGATATTTTATGTTTGATTTGATCAGATATTGATTTTTGGTAGGTTATAACCATAATTTATATATTATCAAAGACTCAACAGAATTCAGAACTAAACTTAAAACACATCTTTTCAGACAATCGTATCCATAAATTGAAGAAATTCACCTGTAAATTGCTTAGCTAGGCTACCCGGTTAGTACTTACCTAAAGTCATTAAATAAATAAAATAAAAAATTTCAAAAAAATTTATTAAATTAAAAATTCACGCATCGGTGCGCAAATGCGTCCACAGCCCGCAACACTGTAAATAACCAAAGTGTAAAATAAATTTAAAAAAAACGTTAATATTTATTAAAAGCTTCTTACGCTTTTTAAGGTAATTTTATAGATATTTTCGAGTCCTAAAATTCATTTTATTAATACTTTCCAGTCCTAAAAATTAATACCAACAATTCAATAAATACCAACTCTTCTTGTGCCATCAATCATCTAATAAATGTAACATCAATAGAAAAGGAGCAACAAATAACCATGTAAAACTATCATCTCTATAAATAAATTTTTCTAATAAAACTGTGTTCATCTGAAGCGACCTGCCAGCTGCAGGTAAGTATGTTTTTCTGTATCTGTTTGTACATAATTAGTTAAGAAATATTTGTACAGTGCCCTTGAGGTGATTTTTCACAAAAACGGCGCTATACAAACCATCCAACTATTATTATTATTATTATAACCTATTTTCAATTTAGTGAGGTTATTTAGAAAGATATTTTTGTTTGCGTTGGGTAAAAGGAGACTTTCTATAATTCTTACTTTTATTTTATAATTTGTGTTTGTAAAAAGTAAAAAAATTGTACAAAAATTTTCGAAAAACTTTTCACTCCGTTTTTGTTTGATCAGCTATTTTTGTAGGAAATCATTTCGATAACAATCTCCGTAACAATCCGCTATATTCTCTTCCCTTGTTTTACGTCAATGTTTGTTTGCATTAGGTGTAGTCGCTACCGCTGGATAGACAACATCACCGACTAAGCAAAAATTATAAAAGCGCAAACGGAGGGAGAAAACAGAGTGCTTTTTACCCATTATAAAACAACCATCACGAGTTGATGCATTTTTAAGTTTTATAAAAATAGAGTAAACATCTCTGTAGTAACGATGTTAAAATGAAATATTAACGAGTAGGGCTTAATGAGTTGAAAGGTCAGCGTGTCCATATTATTTCGTTCAGTCCCACCGCACACGGTGTTGGTGAATTCCGTAATTGGATTAGTGTGGCTACCGTAACATTAGCGCAATGAGCTTATACCCCGTCAAATCCCGGCGATCGCGGCTTATTTGTGAATAACTCAAGTGTCCGGGGTTGGTTCGCGCAGACCTTTTGTACTTTTTAAAATCTGATGCACAAACATAGGTTTTCGTAGGTGGGAGCTTTACGAACTTAAGTGAGAGAATTATCTGTTTTACGGCCATCATAATCATTTGTTTAAATTGAATTTATACTAAGCTTATATTTGATAAATAAATAAAAATATCCAAAAATACCTGGAGGCCTATTCCCGTTCATTTTAAGGGAGATTCCTTAACTTTTTCCTTAAACTTAAAGACTTCTTGATTAACTGCGGATTTCCGGAGGACATAATAAAAAAATCCTAAACAGATTATTTGAAAAAACAAATTATTGAAATATCTTCAAGTGGCACTAGGTTTTAAACCAAAACTTTTAAAAACAATTACATTATATTATTTAATTTTAAAATAGCATAAATAAGCCTTTTAACAAAGAATTACGTTTTGTGAAAAGGAACCTACCTGACTAGATAGTAATGACATTTTTTGTCACTAGTTCTAAAAATGACATTTTCCGTCGTGGTTAATCTATGCCGACCGAAGAGGTGGATCATTCCACTTATTTTACGAACTCGGTTCCAGTTCCGAGTTTAGCCACACGGACTCGATTCCTGGGACTCGGTCTTCGTTCCGGAAGCAAAAACCGTTCATATTACAATATTGAATTGGGACGCTTTTCGTTACTGACTCCAATCCAAAACCTTTGCCGTTGCTTGAGTGTGAGTTCGGAAGGAGTGAATCCGGATTTGCGAACTCGGAGTGAGTCCACCGTCTTCGGAATCGGATTCATCGGAATCGGCCGGCCGTAACGACTCTCCTCTATGCCGGCTGCCGTGAACTGTCGAAAATCTATATACTGTTTAATAATTTTTACCAACTAATTATGTTTATGGTAAATAATAACGTAATATGTAATTTACTTATTATTGAGTTTTTCTCTTGTTAAAACTATGCAAATATTGAAATTTTTAATGATTGTCATTCGCTTAATGACAGCTTATACCTGTCACCTGAGAGAACAACAGCAAGTTCAAAAGAGATAAGCAAGAAGTTTTTAAATCTAGGGAAAGGGATAAGGAATCTTCCTTAAAAAGAACGGGAATTCCACTCCAAATGTCACTACAGGTACAATAAATGCTATTCTATTTATCAGCCTGATTAATATGAACGAAAAGCAAAAGCGACCTCAGCACTTTTCGAATACCATTTTTTTTTGTCATCCATATTATACAGTTTTATATCACTCCTTTAAAAACAACACCTAAAAAGCGTTTTACCTCTGTTTTCGATCGTATTTATTTGACACTTCGTGCTTTGTTGCTGAAGAATATTATTTTCTTTAAGTTGCCGCACTAGAAAATGAATTGGGGCAATAAAAGTCAACATTGCGTGAAGATTGTTGATTTTACCGAAACTGTAATAAATCATAAAGCTTTCAACATTTTTGACGTAATTCATAAACACGCTTTCGCAAAATCAATTCAATAGTTTTTTATTTACTTTTTATTTTTAGTATCTTTTAGCACTCTCTCGGGGTGAAGACAATTTACTTAGTTATTATTATAAATTAATCAGCCACTGTCAATTCACTGTTGAATGAAGGTCATCCCAGGTCACCAAATTATTTTATGTTGCAAGTTTTGCGCAGGCACGTGATTCCGCCTGACTAGATTTTCGGGTTGATTCGGCGTTTATTTTGTAGTAGGTGAGGTTTTGTCCGCCACATGTCTATCGACTTTTCATTTTATTCACTGATAAACATTTAGCTTCGAGAGTCCAGGCTGTTCTACTAATTTGTCTTTCGGTTCAGGTCGTAATGATATTTTTACATTTTAAACATGAACTTAACAGCACTAAACAAACCATATTGAAAAACATAACTAACAATCGCGCAGTTACCCAGCAGGGGGATGCACGGCAGAGAGGATAGACGGTCATACAAATCTGACTCGGCACATACTCTTTGCTTAAGTCACTGTCCTAGATCATCTCATACATGCTCTTCTGTTATTCTGACTATTTTTTCAAATAAGAGGTACAACAACATTCCATTCCCATGAATTATCAATACACCATATTGTAAAATTTTTGTGTACAGTGCCAGGAAACATTTCTCCCTCTTCCTGTGTCAACTGTGGTTAGAGGTGCATAAATGTGGAGATAATCTTCTATACCCAGTGAGCGGGCTGCCTATTGTTACTGTAGGGCTTTTATTTATTTTTATTTCAAAGAATTGTAATCTGTGTCACATGTGCTAGAAGCACTTGCTGATAACAATCTTATATTTGAGCCCGCTCACTAAGGTAATGGAGGGTATAAGATGGAATTCGGGATGGAATGGGGCTGTTAATTATTGCTATATAATATTAAGTATTACGAGGTTTTAAAGGCAAATATGTAAATGAAAATATCAAAGCAATATAATAATATTAATAGATGTAAAGGCTCGAAACATACAGATTCAATTGAAACATATAACAACAATAAAAAACACAAAAATTTGTTGTAGACCACTGTGATCTGCAGAAAGTGGTCTACAACAAATTTATGTGTTTTTTATTGTAAATTATGGCGAGCCACAAAGTTAATGATTTTTACAAATATGGCATATAACAACATTTTACAAGAGAGAAATATAACTACATCAGAATCTACAAAGCTTAAGAGGAACGGGTGTGCTGCCTGTTTCATACATAACTTAATTTTGGATTTGAGGCCGAAATACCCATCCAAATTGAATGATACATTTTTTTTAAATTAAAGTTTTAGTAAATATCTAGTATGGCTAAGTATTTTGTTTATTTTGTTTTAAATTATGAACTATATGCCATGAAAAAAAATCAATTTTCATGATTTTAGAGGCAATTTAGAAAATTATTTGCGGGTTTATCATATTTAAAAATATATATATACCGTATTTGCTATGTAAATATGATTACCTAAATAAAAATATAAAAACAAAACATTTAAAAACAAAAACTTTTTTCGGGTCGATATTTTAAATTATGTACGGTAAATTTGTGTTAAAAGGTAAATTGGTCGTTTTTATTTTAATTTAAAGTCCACCATAATGCTTATTTTAATATATTAAAAAAATATATATATTTTATATTTAATTATATTTTCTAAGTAGACGGGATAAAACTTTTTTTTGCATCACCGTTAGCCCCCAAATAATTGTTAAAGCTGCCTCTAAAATCGCGAAAAATCAATTCCTTTAATGTCCTATATTTCATAAAGTAAAACAAAAATAAATAAATTACTTCTAATCCGTACTAGATGTTTACTATTATTTTTGATGAAAAAAAGATTATTAGGTTTAGGTGAGTATTTTGGCCTCAAATCCAAAATTAAGTTTTGTATGAAACAAGCTGCGCAGCCGTTCCTCTTAAGGACGGCGATCAGAACAGAATTGGTATCTATGATAAATGGTTTTCCAAATAACATTTAAATAAATATTATTTCAGAACATCATTTTGAGATTTGTCCGAAGCGCACACATGTGCCAATTCCTCAAGCAACTTGTTATAGCTGGTGTAAGCAATGTATTCATGTTTATAGTGTGGCGTTTACTCACATATTCGGTGTACAAATCGTAAAACTAACATAAAAACTTGTTGCTTTCGAAAATAACTTAATTGGCCTTTGAAACCACTTCGTAAAAGAGTTTTAATAAAAGTGAACTTACTCGGGCAATTTATATTGTTTGCGTTATCAAAACGTTTTCACAATATTTTATATTATTAATTTATAAATCTGAAATAGGTCTAAAAAATGGTGTCAAGTGCTTTCAGAAAATTAATGTATTTGTCAAAGCGAAAAAGCCGTCGGAAAAACAAACAGAACCTTCCTCGAATAACAATTTCTTTACAAATCCCCGGGAACACAGACTTGTTGATCGCGTCATGAAGTGACGAAAATTCCAAGCATTAATTATCAGGGAATAAATACACTTTCCAGACGACGAAAAAATCCGTCATGAAAATGTTCCTACATTTTCCAATGGAAATAGTTCAATTCAATTATATATTAAGGTTTAATTTCTCTAAATCTTTTTGTCAACGAAGTTTTCCGTTTTGTGAAAACTTTTCAAAGTTTTTGACGGAGTTTCGAGAAATGTATGTAAATATATTCAATTATTTCACAAAATAAATATTTATAATATCTCGTTAATGTTATATTCACCCGTGTGATATTTTATATTTTTGTTTATGGCAACAACAAAAACTGAGATATAATTTACTTTCTGCTTAATACATATATATACGAGTATATAATTACTTCAAACGATTGGTTTTCACTTTGTGGCGCCATTCTTAATGAATTAATTAAATAATATTTCATTTACATACAGATAAGTTGTGTTGCGTGTGATCTTGATGATTTTTTTAATGCTCTTGTGAAATATGGTTATTTTTCATCCTTCTAAGCAGAATTATTATGCGAATGGAAAATTTAGTCTAGTTTTAAGTCTTTGTTCAAAATATTGAATCGATGTATAAGAATTGAATCGAGCTCTGAGTATATCGGTATAATGTCAGCTTTATGTTAAAAATTAACAATGAACCTACTGTAAATTTGTTCTATAATGTTAATGTATTCTTGTCGGAATATCAAATCACAGTATTTGAAATAATAAATCGTGACATCACTTGGAGACAGGAATGATTGAAAATGACTTGTTTTTCGTTTCGAGAAATAAGCGGATATTCGGAAAATTGTGCCGCAGAATAAAAAAACTGGAAAGAATTAGAGTCAAAGTGAGCGGTTTGAAGAATATTTACCAAATTAATGAATACATGAAATTAAATGGAAAATTCTGCAGACATGGAAAATTTTTACGTTTAATGACATCATTATTAAAAAAAGCTTTTCCAAACAAGACAGAATCAATGATACTAACAATAATATAATCGAGAAAAAAACGTACACAGTACTTATTGAAGCGGTCGGTGAAACGTGTAATCTTAGCGGAGAAAAAAAGGCACAGATTGCAAAAAATACGTAATACGGCAATGCCAATAATAGGTACTTTAGCTTGGCTAAAGAGGGCTTTACTATTAATTTCATTGTAGTTTATGGATATACTCATTACATGTTAAAATTAGTTTTACTGTTTCAAAGAAATGCAATTTTTTTAGTGGAAAAAAATGGATTTAGTTTGGGATGTTTTTTGCAGTTTTTAGTTATCATTAACACAACTTCAAAATTCACCGCGGGAAATTCAAATAGATACAAACAAATGATTTATTTAACATTTAATGTAAATCAAATTTAATATGCAAGTATTTTTAGTTTTCATTATTGTGACAGCTGCTTCGGCGTTCGAGGCCATTTTCAAACTGCGGTTAATCCAAATTGTATCGAATTATTCATATGATTTTATTCACTCCTCACTCAATTCAAATTTGGACGGGTTTTTTAAAATAATGATTTGTTATCGGTGAAAGCGACAATGTTTTCTTAATTGATTTATCTAAATGTGTTACATTGTTTTGATAATTTGAACATACTGAGAAGTGGTGAATGAATAATTTTGATTACTTTATTAATTAATGTTATATCAGGATCATTCATTCGTTTAATATTTTCTAATTAATCAAGTAAATTTAATCTAAGACCCTTTCTTTCTATATGTTAGGATTTAGGTGTGTTGTTGTCAAGCGGGACGTGATTATTCACTAAGAGATGTTCTTAACCAGATTAATATAATAACCTGGATTAACTGCAGTTTTAAAATAACCTTGAAGGCCGAAACAGCTATCACAATAATAAAAACTAAAAATACTTGCAGAACTCAATAATAACATTACTTAATTTGATTTACATATTTTCTTTTTAATTAAATGGGGTTCTATGAAAAAAGCACAAAAACAATCAATAACCAAAGAAATGTGTGTTGCACGCCTGTATTAACGTACGTTTTATATTGAAATGAATGAACGGAAAATGTTTAAAAATAAAATTAATCTCTTACCGTTATAAAGCAAAGAACGTGTCTTATGATAAAAAGGTAAAACGCTTCAAATGGCTTTCTGATAATATCAAACCTTTGATAAATGAACCTCCTCGCATCGAGGTAAAATTACGAAGGGTTTTCCTTATGCCAACAATCTACATCGAAAATAACGCGTGAACACCTTTTTTATGAAAGCCCTGGGACCTCTGACATTCTGACCTTTTACCGTTTTTAATATTCGGGTCTGCTAAACGAAAGGTAATAAAATACCGGAAAGTTCAAATGCACGTAGTGTCTCTCTGTGATCATAAAACCCTTATTAAGCCTTAATCTATCGAACCTTACCTATACACCTACACTGTTGTGGGGGACCTTTTGCTTTCCCCACAGACTAAGGTTTGAGTCTTGGATCATCACATTTATTCCTATAATTTCTTCAAAAGAATGGGATTCACTTCGTGGCGTCATTATTGAAAAAAATACTTTGTAATCACCACTTTATTAATATATACATATGAATATATTTCGAAAGCGATGCTTTCATCAGGAATATACAAAATACTAAAAAACAACAATGTCAGGTATTGACAAATGATAAGCATAGAACACAATAATGTAAGAATGGACAAATTATAGAAGTATACAAATTTATAATTTGTCTATACTTGACATAATTATTATTTAGTATTCTGTATATTACCGATGAGTAAAGAATTTCTTTCGAAACATGTTGATATGTATATATTATAAAGTGGTAATTACAAAGTAATTTTTAATTCATTTATGTTTTTTCCTGTTTACGATTGTGTCTAAGCTATCAATCCACAGCTTTTCCTTCTTCAGGAACCTACTAGTGTCCAGCTTTTAACTTACATTGACCAAAATGTTTCTAGTTTTGTTGATCGTTGACGGCTCTCAATTATCCGACAGTTTCTTTTGGTCGTCAGCTAATCCCATTTATGAGTAACCATTGTTTCCATTTCCCGACTACGCACAAATCTTGAAATTCCAATGTTTATCGCCATGTCACTTGGCTGCATGGAAGCAGTAGATGAAAATCGTACACAAAATGTTATCATTAAGTTGATAACAAGCTTTAAAGGTTATGAAATTCAATTTTATGAAATACTAATTATTAGATTTATCTAAGCAAAACCCACTTGATCAGAAAACAACAAATTACTCTTTTAAAAGACGACCATAAGGACGGATTTTACTTACGCTGCTCCCATTTGGGGATACGCAGCTCACAAATACATCGACAAATTACAAATCCTGCAAAACAAAACCATTCGATTAGCATTGAATGAGCCTAAGTGACTCAGGGTTAACACTCTACACAATGACACAAACATTCCTCTAATAATGGATCTTATAGTAACACATTCAGAAAAGATTTATGTCGGTACAGCGAGAACGAAATATTGAAATACAAAAAACCAAAATCAGTCAGGAGTGAAATCCTGCCCCTAAAGTTCCAGTATATTTTTTAAGTTTCAAGTCGTTCACTCATCACCAACAAAAAATCAAAAGTAAAGTATTATTAGATAATCATTTTTAATTATGCTAGAATAAGAAAACTTTTAGTTCAGGAACTCTGTATACCAATCATATCAAAATCAAAAAAAGGCACACCTGAGGTTAATTTTCACAAAACGCTATATAAATCATCTAAATATTATTATTGTTAAAAGCATTATCTGCTTGTCTACATTCAGGGATCATCCCCGTGTGAAAGTCTGTTGTAATGTCAAAATAAAACAGTAATACTGTTAGAGAAGAAAATCTAATTAGTTTTGCAGCCAGTTTAAATCTCAAAACGCAAACTTACGTCGCTAAGCTCTGATTTCTTTTACATTAAAACTTTCTGATAACTTTCATACTAATAACTTCAGTTGGGTACCTCCTTTCGGTTTGTTTAAAACTAGTTTGGGGCGGAACTTTCGCGCTGAAAAATAATTTTCAACGCCTCACTTATTATGATATTCTGCGCTGGGTTTGCTACTGCGAATACACCGCTGAAATCAAAATTGGGTACCTAGCCACGACTTTCGTTGATTACGCTTTCACGTGTTTTCACTCTCCAATAGAGTTAATAATAACTTATACGTGCGTTCAATATAATTTGTAAATTAGAAAAAAAAACAAAACGCACAACTGTTATAGATTAAGTTGAAAAGCTGATGAAAATCACTGATCGTTTGCCAAAATTGTTTGTTTTCCAAATATAAAAAAAAACGCCATTTCTTACAAGCAAAACAAATGAATGAATGAAATATATTTTTTGTTATTTTATGGCATTCACCCATTAAAGGCGATCTTGGCCATGTTTAATCAGTTAGATTTTAATAGTACAGATTGTTCTTAAAAGTAGTTTTAGTATTTTTTTTGTTATATTTAATAGCTTTGTTATAACAAATATTTTTAATATTATAAGTTAAACTTCGCAGTCAATGTTATGATTTAATAATTCAGATTCATTGTATTGTATCTAGGTACAGGTTTTATTGTTTTCTCCATGCTTCACATCTCACTATTAAATGACAACCATATGATTGAACTTATGATACTACTACTAGCTAATTATATTGTACGTACTATTCCATATAAAGCCCAATAAGGCGTTTTTTCCTTTTTTTGTTATTTTATGGCTTTCACACATTAAGGGAGGTTTTGTTTAATCAGTTAGATTTTAATAGTACCTATTGTTCTTAAAAGTAGTTACTTTTAAACAAGATATAATATTTGGATAAATAAATTTGGAGCAAATACGTTGCAGCGTAAATTTGTAAATTTATGTGTTTTTGATCCCCGATGACAAAATTTTAATGCCATTTTTATAAATATATTTTGCCAATAAATTGTTAATTTGAGGGGTGTTGAGACTTAGAATTAAGTTTTACCAATTCATGCCTAAAGTTTGGAAATTGGTCATTGATAGGAAGAAATTATGGTCCAGAGTATGATCTCAGAGAAAGGTGAGCTGACTATGTGAAACTTGGCGAGATGACTGCGACAAGAAGTGTGACCTAGTCTCATTCGAGTTATAGGGAATATATATATATTGGCATGCAAGCGTATTTATGAAACCGCGGCGTGACATGAATAAAAAGTCGTATTAATTACTACTGATGACCTTTTATTAGAGAAGATATTTTCAATGAGAGAATCATTGGAATTTGCAGATACTTTTTAGAATAGGGAAATAGTCTCTAACTGAAACAGGAATATCACTTAACGGACCGTAAACAATGGCTTCATTGGCAATGGAATCCGCCATTTTATTTCCATATGAATGATATTGATGATCTGTTTTTGCAAGTTTTCTTTTTTTTCAATCTCATACTGTATTACTTCTGAAACTGAAAATTCCAATATTACCTACATTGAAAATATTTTTTCTGATGTGATCTGATTTCTTTCATTTAATTCAATATGCTGTATATTTATTCGGTAATTTGACAGACAATTTGTTAACTTAATGGCGTACATAAATACATGTAGACATGTGAATTATTAATTTGTGAGAGGATATGGAAAAACATTCCAAGGTTTAGAATTTCCGCCGCGTTCAGTCAATATTGACTATTGACTTCGGAGTAATTGTTTCAGGCATAACCTTACTGAGGTAAAGCACGCGAGCGTACCCCGGGGTAATCGGGGGGTAGCTAGGAGCAGTCGGGGGTAGATAGGTTTTATATTATATCGGGGGGTGGTTTGGGGGATGTTTGAACCCCGGGTGGGCTCAACCCTTATCCGACCGACTAGGTTAATGGGACCCGCGCCATACACTAAATATTTCCCAGTACGCAATAGCCAAGTTCAATTGAATAATATATTATTCACTATTCAGTACATTCACGGAGTTTTGGGAATAGTGATGGGCGTAATCGAGATTTCGAAATGTGTGTTTCGATTCATAGAAGAAACAACTTAAATGAATTAGTAATAGACATTATAATTCATTTGAATCGTATAACTTTAACGCATTTTAGTTGAAATAATCGTACGATGTTTCGAATTAATCCATCGGATAGTAGTTGACCGTTGTGTTATTGATATGCCATTTTTCCAATTGTTTACAGATCGAAATTTTCATTATTAGAGTTGCACAGTTATTTAATGTTCGGAAACTACCGTCATCGTATAATATTTATTTCCAATAATAGTAAAAGAAAAGAAAAACAGGAAGTTTTCCAAACGTATGTATACCCACTATGAGTATATCTCGTCGAATTTATTGTTTCAAAGGCCAAGTCATATCTGATTACGTCCAAAGGGAATCAAATTACAATACAGTCTCCTTCAACGGAGGCAATCTTTCTAACATGCCTTCCATGCAAATGCTTGGTTTAACTTTAAGTGCTCTGGCACGGGGGCTCCATCGAATCAAGAGTCAGAAGTTGAGCGTACTGTACAGGGCTCACAGATACTTTAATAGTACACTACTGCAGACTTTGTAAAAATCGCAGGTGCACCCAAAATACCGGAAAAACCCTTAACTCTGTGCAGAAGCGGGCGGTCCGTTTGATAGATCCCCTATTTTAACAAACGGATTTAAATCTTTAGAGCACATGCGTTAGGTGGGAATGCTGCCCTTGTTCCATCGGAATTTCAATGGAAAATACTCTCTTCGGCACCGGTGCATATTCGGGAAACACGCAAAACGCGCCTAAACATTTATACACGGTTGATATTCGTCACATGAGAACGGGTCGTTTCTACGACTCGTTATTGAGTTTAACAGCCTGGCTGTGGCCTTAAGATCCATGTTCACTCCTTACTCTCCTCGAACAAGTCCTTCACATATCAATATCAAAGATGACATAAGCCCTGAAGGAAATTATTTTCCTCAATGGCTCCTACATGGAGTTAAATTTAAAAAAAATTTAAAAACGTACGTATTCTATATACCGTCCGGTATACCATGAACAAGGTCTCTCACTAAGAACGTCAATACAAAAATGATAGTAACACGAGCGTCACTGTTAATACGCAACTGTTACTACTAATAAGAATGATCTTAGGAGGAGAGCGTTCGTTCTCAATTTGTATTCATGCTTTGGTCAAAAAATTATCAGGCAATCTCCTGGACAAATAAATAATATTAGTAGTAACGTTACATTAATTTCTACTTCGTAATTGAAGTTATATCTCAACTCAAGTGCTCTTCACTCTAATGGACCTATGAATACTATTCAACTACTTATATAACTTATTTAAGATTACTTCCACATTTATCTGACAAAATATAAGCTTCCAAACTTACAGCCATATTCTCATGATATTAATATTAAGATGGACATTATAAGCATTAAGAGGTATGATAATGTATGAACAAGAATAAAAAAAATATATTAAAAGGACATTAATCTTAGAGAAAAAAATTCTGAAGAAGAGTCTAACTTGTTACTATATTATTAGGAACGCATTAGGATAAATTAATGTTACTTCCAAATCCGTAGAAAATAATACAAACAAAAGAAAGAGCATGATGACAAGAGATAATTTATTATAATAAGAAACTCCAGTGAAATATACTCGTATAATGGTTTAAAAAATATATGTTCATACGTATTCTGAATATACAACTTTTATTATGTACAATTAAACTTAGAATTACTATATCGTTATTAAAAAGAGAATTAAAAATCATCTCATCAAAACACCTTGTTATGTTGGTACTATTGCATTTGGAACATCTGACGTCACGTGGACATTCTGTTTTTGGATTTATATGAACATTTTTATTTTCAATTTTGTTTTGGCGAAATTTCAACTTAATTTGGGTGGCTCTAAGCTCTATAAGTGTTGTTCAATATAAAAAAATATAAAAACCATTATTAATAAAATAAATGGGAGTATTCATGAGGAAACCAATTATCAACATGGATATATGATAATGCCTTAATACTATTATTATTCTTCGAGTTAAATTTTCTAAAAAGGTACATAACTTTATTACTTATATTTAGTTATGGTTTACTATGAAAAGAATGTAAACTTATGTACGGTAAAGCTAATCCGTGTTTTGAAATTTGACATTCTAACCTCAAAACCGACCGGTCATAGGTGGAGCGTTTTGGCGGGCTCTGAAAAATTGAAATATGAAAACTAAGTTTACAAAAACAAAAAAAACGAAATATACTGGTATTTATGTTTGAACGAAATTATTGATAAAAAAAAATAGAAAATATTGGACTGGAGTTCCTTAATTTGATTTGATTTTTGAATAGTCACAGAACATCGTAGAGAAAAATACGTAAGGTTAAATTAGTACGAAAAGTGTGTTTTATAAATAAATTGGGATTAAATATTTTTTTGTATTCCTTATGCTTGTTAATTGTCGCTTTTCACAAGTGCATTTATGATTGTCGAGCTTTGGGTTGTTGTCTATTTGTTGTAGTCTTAGTTCTTTCTTGGACAACTTCAGTGTCATTAGTGTGACATTTAGTAGGCATTATGGTAACATATTTTCAGCTAATACGTGTCTTTCTTACAAAAGTTGTACCACAACGACACTATGAATAAGCCTTGCAAAATATCCTAAAGAGCGTATTTTCAATTTATGTTCTGCATATTATTTATTCATAATTTCATTTGTACATTATATTTTCTGCAGCCCCCCACATCATTTCTTTATTCACTTTCAATGGCTTTATCTATTAATCTATCCTCGCTACGCATCACATTCTGGAATGCAAGAGGTCTTTCACAAAATATTCACGAACTCAGAATTATCACTAATATGCATACACTAAACATCATTCTTGTAAATGAAACTGACCTAAATACTCGTACATCATCTTCGCCCAATATCTTAAATTATACCCTTTACAGAAAGGACCGTTTAAACTCACGAGGTGGCACCGTAATTTTTATTAAAAATAAAATTACACACTTACACAATAAAACATATAATAGTTTTAACCAAAATATTTTACTCAAAATTAGAATCGAACTCGAATCCCTTCATCCTCAACCTCGGCCGCCGGACTCCCAGCACCGACCCCCTCCGTATCCACCCAAATTCTATCTTATACCTTCCATTACCTCAGTGAGCAGGCTTAAATATAAGATTGCTATCATCAAGTGCCGCTAGCACATCAAACAAAGTTTACAATTCTTTGAAATAAATATAAATAAAAGCCCTACAGTACCAAAAGGCACCCCGCTCACTGGGTAGAAAAGATTACCTCCACATCTATGTACCTCCAACCACAGTGGATGCAGGAAGAGGGAGAAATGTTCTCTGGCACTGTAAAAATTTTACAATACGACAATCATTATCAAGTATCATTACAAAATATTTTTTATGTGATTTTAAAAGTTTGAGAAGGTGATACTGTGAACTGAAAATAAAAAGTTTCGGATCACTACTCGATCTCACTAGAAGAACCATTGCTGAGGTGTGCACGTGTGTCTGTAAAATGTGATACAAATATTGATGTGCATTATAGGTAATTTAATTTGAATATATTGTATAGAGGAAGAAGAATGCTATGATGGATACTATCGACCCGATGGCGTCGGAGTAAGTTAGATAATTACAGTTTATTTGAATAGCGCAGTTGTGTGATAGTTGGTGAAGTAGGGTATCACGTGTGCTTTACACTACCTTGAATACCCCAGCCTAATGGGAATATCACTGTTAGATCCGCTGTTCCTTTTACATTTTTCTTATCAACGACGCATATTTGACGGTCTTTGTGGTTGAGTGGTTGCGATACTTAGCTACAAATGTGAAGGTCGCTGGTTCAAATCCCGGTGTGCACACATTTTATTTGATTAGATAGTGTTATTTCACAATTTAATCATTTTAAATGATAAGTAGTATATTTGCGGAGTGGAAGATACTGTCAGTATCGCCCTCGTGAAACACCATCATTCATAATCGAAACGTTTCTTGAAATGGCTTTAGCCATGTTTGGTGACCAGATCTGAATAGCAAGGTACTTCCTCCACCTTCCTTCTTCCTCATCTCCTTCCCTTCCTCAATACCATCAGCCTCACAACATACCCCAATTATAGATGCCATAGTTTCACTGGCTCCAGACGGTTGGAAGCAGTTGGGACTCTTGTGTGGTTTCAGATAAAAAAAAATAATATATATATCTTCATAACAGAAAGAATGGTTACATCGGAGCAATTATATCCAAAGACATCCATATTGTCCATAGAGTCGAATATTTAAGGCCCGTTTGAATTCGGCATTATTCAAATGGACAATTCAATAACTTCTCAATTCACGGCTCGTCAAGCCTCTCCGCCGCAAAGAGCACAGCTTCCCTCGAGATCGCTCCGTCGTCTTTCTTCATTTGATCTATCCAACGAGAGGAGAAATATATGAGCGAGAGAGAGTGGGAGAGGGGGAGAAAGAGAATAACTGTAACCATACTCCAAAATGATAATATCTACAGCTTTTGACATTTGATGGGAACGTACTATACTAGTGCCCTCTAGCGCCCCGAGTTGTACGAATTGTTTTTTCACACATTTCATATGATTTTACTCCTTTTTTTCTTATATATATATATTTTAAAGATGCTAATGGTATTGTATTAACATTTTAAGCCTCGCTGTTCGCGAGCTGTCTAAATTGTTTACAAAGAGAATAAATTATTTTACAGTCCGGCATCACTATTATGGCCCGGGTCGCTAGAGGCACTAGCAGTGCCAGTATTTTGACGTCTATGTTATTTTATTACACGCAGCTTTGTATACTAGTGCCTCTGGCGGCCCGGGCTATTTAGGGTGCTTCCGGACTGTATTACCATTATAATAAATATTTTATTATTTTTGCACACAATTTAAACAAAAGCGAGGCTTTAAATGTTAATACAATCTTAATAACCCCTTAAATATTTTTAAATCAGCGAAAATGGAGTAAAATTATAAAGTGAAAAATCACCTCAAGGGCAAATATGTTAGTTGTAAGCCTCTATCACTAGTTTTAAGTCACCAGCTACAGGTCTTAGTTGTAAGTCGCTATCTATATAACGTCACTTTGGTTGGACAGGGTTCTAACTGACATATTTTTGAAAAATGACTTTTGAATGCAAAACCATTTCTTTTGCTCATTTCCATAACCTAAATAATCTTCAAAGCCATCTGTGCAGTATTTTCGGAGATACTTGTATGACAAAGTTCCAACATCAATCACTTTAAATATACATTTATTTTACATGGTTCTAACATCACTTAGAACCTTGTGCAATCGTCATATTGTATCTAGGCGCAGTCCAGTTTGTCACTTTGGTTGGATAGGGTTCTAACTTCACCTTACCTTGTTCTGAGATTGAGAGTTTGTCATATTCTTTTAAAAAAAATGATTTTGGGGATCAATCTTATGTGTATTTAAGATTAACATAATATAAAGGAAAACAATTAATTAGAATGTGCCATAATATCTTGGAGTAGTATTTAACGAAAACATGGCTTCTATGTCTGCTTGTTGCAATCTGAAATTTCGCTATTCTTGTAGATAATTTTAGGTTGCAGTGAAAACAAATCAGTATCTTCTGATCATCTGACTGACCCTGACTTTAAGCATACTCTTTTCTCGTTAAATTTGATGCTAACTTTTGCATTTGGTTCACTCTTTTCGTTTTGTGGATCGATTTTAGAAAAAGAATTTTTCAATAATCACAATGCTTTGATGTGGATACAAAATCCTTAAAATCTGGTTGCTTCATCTGTAGGATTCTGTACTGCTAGTTTTCTTACCCACACCAACACTAGCAGGAATAAAAATTCATGTTTATGGAGACTATTTTCTTTGCTACTATGCATATTTTCATAATATGTGCATAATAAAATTTATGTTTGAAGGTTTTTTTTTTACTAAAAGGTCACTCCAAGATAAAATATTTTAAAATACTGATTATAAAAAACCTATCCATGAAGATATTTTTTTGTAAAATCGTAGTAATTTTTTTTTTAATTTTACGTAAAATGCTATTTCTTATTTTTTCCATTATTTTCTACAATTTATACCATAAAAAATAAGATGTCAATAAAAAATATTCCATATTATTTTGTTCCAATTATTCGTATTTCTACAACAAAAAATAAACAAACTTGTTGAACAAGGTTCCAAATGTAGTTAGAACATTATGAAATGAATTATTATGCCATAACTGGTGGCACATGGTTCTATCTTCATGTTTAGGTATGCTCTAAAACCGTAATTATAGGTCGTATTTTTTTTTTTTAGCATAGGTTAAACTAAAATACTTCACACAAAATTGAATCTCAAAATCAGACAATGTTAAATAGAGTATGAGAAATCGTCTTTTGAAACTTTGATACCTCATATGTCAGAACTAGGTGATATGAAGTTGGAACCCTGTCCAACCAAAGTGACGAATTAAGGCTTAGATGTAAGTCACTAATTATAAGTCTGAAGTTATTTTCTAGTTATAAACCTTAACTGTAAGCCATTAGCACGTAATACCCGGAGGTTCAAAATAAAACACATTCGGCGATGGTGGGTCCAGATTGACCCGGCTGAAATGATGAAATTAAAAGGCTTTTTTATGCATTTTTCGTTCATATCCTTACTTTTATATAATATTATGTAATTCCTCATAAACTCATAACATATCCCTTGTGTTTCTTGTATGAAGATGGAAGTTTTAGAAATTAGTATTCGGTAAATGTTGCGGTTCGTCACGCGACAGCAAAACGACGACTGACTCACTCAATTGCGTCTCGAGACAGCTGCTGCTATGATGGTCAGGAGAATGAGGAGGGGGTAAGGACTCGTCCCAGGAAGTCAGTGGAAGCGAACATTTTTTATTATTTTTGATTGTATATTTATTAACATTTTCGGGAAATCGACGGTGTGCATTTACAAGTATATCATGTATTATTTAAAATACCAGAAATAAAATCACTTATTTAATTCTTCCTTGTTGCTGTACCTCTAATAGAAAGATGTGTAAAAATAAAATAAATTAAATTTATAGCCATATTACATGATGATTGCTTATGCAAATATTAGAAAATATTATATAATGGCGTTCTTATTTGAGTATTTAATTTACTGACACATTAATTTGTCACAATTAAAACCATTGAATGACATACATTTTAGTTAAAAATACTAAAACTTTTATTTTTCAACAAAACAAATTTAAATGAACAATTTTCATTAAAAAATTAAAGGAATCCGGAATTTGACAAGTCCATTTGCAACGGATTCACTCAGATTTCCTACACTAACTGCATTATCACTTCCATTTTCACTTTCAGATATTTCCTCTAGTAATATGTCTTCCGGATCACTTTCAAATTCTGGATTCAATGCTTCGAATTCCAAGTCGCCATCATCACTGATCTCACTGTTAAGTAGCTTTTCAATCTCATTATCAGCTAAATAATTTTGCCTTGCCATTGCGTTAGTACGGTACGAAATAAAAAAAAAAAATAAAACAAAGTTATAAAAATATAATCACAATACTAGAAATGCGCCCGAATGGTTCACAACATCTGCGTGTTAAGGACTGCGAGAGACAAAGACGGAAAGATAGAGCGAGAGATATACTGTTTCGTCAGCTGCTCAAATTCAACTGAGACGAGATGGAGATTTTGCGTGTTTTTATAGACAATTATTCTAATAACTTATTTAAAACGTGTCCGATTTTAATCATTTTTGAGTCGAGATGTGGGTAAATATTTGATAAAAGAATAGACAAGAGGAAATTAGCCTAAACGAAATATTTGCGGCAAAATCTTTTATTTAAAAAACACTGGGTCAAATCAGACCCATCACCGGAGTCGAGGTGTTAGTAATAAATCTAATATGTAAATTATTAGATATAAGTCTAAGTGATAAGGTATAGGTTAGATACATTATGTTGTAAAGCGCCTTTGAGGTGATTTTCTCACGAAAACGGCGCTATAGAAACATTTATTATTATTATTAGGTTACCTTATGTTTATTTATTTTTTTAATTTTCGATTACTGTAATTTATTAAGAATATTTTTCGGCGAAAATCTTTTAAAATATATTTAAACATCAAAATTTGCCAACTCGCGCCGCTGGCGGCGTTGGTGTAGTATATTGCCATCTCAATGTATAGTAAATATAAAGAAAACTGCGCGTATTATTATATGTCTACGGTATTTGCTGTAACTAATACACTCCCAGTCTGGACACTGTATTTTTTCTACTCAGAAAAGCGAGCGCTTTTATCAACCATTAATATGCAAAACTCTCCGCTTATTCCGCACACGTTCCGTATGACCAAAAAGGACAAAACAAATAAAAAGATGTTTAGAAGATGCAAGTCCAGGATTTTGCATTGGTGTTTGTAAATTAAAGAAGCAAAAGGATCATGTAAATTTATGTAAGTTCTGAAAGCTTTTTCCGTCTTGGAATTCGTTGTATTTTCTCTTCACCATGTATATATTATACGGTATGTACGTTGTGCATACACCTTATTTAAAGGGCGTTAAATTTATTATATTATTAAAAGCTGACAGGATTTTACTATGAAAGTACCGCGCTTTGGGCTTTGAACATTTTAAACGCCACTTTTTTGTTATCTCCTCAGTTAATGTTCGTGGAGGTTTCGCCCATAAACTGGGTTCGCCCCATAAAGCAAGTGATAAAACCCTTTGTTGGGAAAGGAAAACCAGTTTGAAATAATAATTACCCAACAGATTCTCACCGAGTGATATCTGAGTGTTTATTTGCATGTTTTGGTAGCCTCCGCACACCGAGAAGGTTATCATCAATTAATTGTACTCGTATTTTGTCACGTAAAAAAAACTTAATATACAGTGCACTCTGTAGATTTTGGTTTCTACCTCTCTGGAATCCCTAGGTACATAAATATGTTAAACGGAAATCTGTCAAATGATTTCTTTGTTAAAATGTAATAAGGCATAAGAGTTCCAACTGCTCCCGACTGCCTGAGCCAGTGAGACTATGGCATCCCCAATTGGGGTATGTTGTGAGGCTGAAGGTAGTGAGGAAAGGAAGGAGATGGGAAGAAGGAGGTTAGGAAATATCTGGCTATTCAGATCTGGCCACCAAACATGGCTAAAATCATTTCAAGCAACGTTTTAAATCTGAATGGCGGTCTTTCACCAGGGTGATACTGAAAGTATATTATTTATTATTTTATCGTGTAACTATTTGATAAATGTATCAATATGTAAAAGCCTTCTAGGCGTGAATACATAAATGAATACATTGTGAAATAACACTAAATTAATCAAATTAGTAGGTATATTGTTTATCCTGATGAGGGGAGCTTTGCTTCTGAATCATGTAGGTATTTACACATTAAATACAGAGGTTAAAACAGTGTAATTTTTTTTTTAATTTTTCGTTGCGAACGCCGATATTTTAACCCCCGACCTTCGGATTCGCAGCCAAGGATCATAACCACTCAACTACGGAGGTCGTCACCGGAGCCATGGAGGCCGTGTGTTTCCACATCTTTATAATACAAACAAATAAATTTTAAAATAATTGTGATATCTATTACATTCAGTTTAACAATTGAAAATTTACAAACTATAATGGATGAATGATGTATATATATTACGTATATTGATGCGAATAGCCAGATACTTCTCACATTTCCCATTTCCTTGCCTTCTCCCTTATTTTCCGAATGTTAGAGTTACACTTGCTCAGGCAGTGTGCTTTAAGGTGTAGCATGCATCGGATTGATAATATAATTTATTACGATATGTGTCTAGAGTATAAGTATCAGTGAATGTGGGGTATGTTTTGAATTTCGCCTCTGTCGCTAATTATTTGGAATGGTACTTAAACGATGTTATTCCTGTATTTGTTCGTGAGACAAATGAAATATTTAGTTGTTGTATTTCGTAAAGGCTATCTATTTTATCTATGTACCTACTGTAATACGTTTTGCACCTGTGTGACTATTGTAATTAACTAAATATGTAAACGCCAATATAGGGCGTACATAATATTATAAATAATTAGGTACAAAAATTAAAAGTGAAATAACGTACCAGTGAAAATATGTTATAATCGTGGTACACAAGTTAAAATATTATTATTTAATATATACTAATTTCTCCGGGCATCCTAAATAAATACATCAACTATCTTTCAAGCTAAAGAAACGCTTTACGCTTTATTGGCGTACTCTCTTTCATAAATGGTGGAAATGTTTAGACTTCTGAACGGACTTCCTTCGGAACTGGAAGTTTATTTTTTGTTTCGGCTTGTACAAAGTTTTGGCGAGTTTACGAGCAAGAAGGGCAAAGATATATTGCGAATTAATGTGCTTAATTGTATTTTGTTTACTTTGTATCCAACTCAAATTGTATACGTATCTTATCTATTTGGTTTGTCTAAGAAAGCAAACTGATGATCTCCACCGGGGTAGACGGAGAGGTGAAATGATACTATTTTTGATTACCACATGAAAGTCCCACCTTCCGGGAAACAGTGGAACTTTGGGACCTCCAATGTTAACAATTGAGAAATAAGGCCTACATCATCATTGGGATGCTGTGTGGAGGGTCTTTTAGATGATAGGAAGGATTAAGCATGGGTCTTGAAGAGACCCATGTTGTAGGAGGGAGGAAACACAGAGGCCGGCAGACCATTCCACAGCCGAACTGTTGAACACAAGAACGGGTCGTAGAAGCGACCCGTTCTCGTGAGACAAATGTCAAACGTGCCCAAATTTTCTGCGCGCATTTGGCGTATTTCCCGACAATGGACCGGTACTGAAGAGATCAATGACGCTAGTTCCTCAGATCATCTTTCATTAAAATACCTGTAGAACAAAGATACCATTCCTACCTGACGTCTGTGCTCCAACGATTGCAATCCGTTTGTTAAGATAGGTGAATCTATCAAACGGACCGCCCATTTCTGCAAAGAGTCAAGGATTTTTTTCATATATTTGGAGCTCCCGACCAGAGGTGGCTGCCAAATTCTACAGTGGGCGCACTTGCGATTTGTACAGGGTCAGCAGTTGTGTACTATTAAAGTATCTATATTAAGGGTTATGTTGTGAAACTGAAAGGGTGTGGAAGGAAAAGTAGATGGGAAGAGGAAGGTATGGAAGTACCTGGATATTCAGACCAGGGACCTGATACTGTAGTGTTAACTTTGAACATTGTTAGTTAGTCATTTTTCACATAATAATGCTATTAAATTAACGAAATTGCTGTTTTTGAAGTACACCGCCAAAAGCCCGAAGTGTCAAGACAAGAATTATGATAATAATAATAATAAATGGATTGTTTTTATAGCGCCGTTTTCGTGAGAAAATCCTCAAAGGCGCTTTACAACATAATTTATCTAACCTATACCTTATCACTTAGACTTATATATAATAATTTACATTTTAGATTAATTACTAATGGCTTACAGCTAAGATTTATAACTAGAAAATACCTAATTCAGACTTATAATTAGTGATTTACATCTAAGACTTATATAGATAGCGACTTACAACTTAGACCTGTAGCTAGTGTCTTAAACTAGTGATAGAGGCTTACAACTAACATATTTACATTTCAGACTAAATTATGTACAAAATGTTACTATTTACAAAATCAGACCATAACCTGATATTGAACAGCAGTGGGGCGAGTATGTATGTGATACATCACAGCTGCATTTGTATGCTTCTGATCAGTTTGAGGGTAATATACATACATATACTAGTATATCATATTCTACATGTTAATAAAGATGGTAATACTAGACAGATACCTTTATACGATTACATTTAAAAATGTTATGAACGCCAAAAGAAGAAGGAAGTTTTTACCTATATTAATATTGATAATTTTACCTATATTAATATGATAAACTGCAATATAAAGAGAACTACACATATTAAATATGTGTGATGTACTCACAATTTTTTTTTTAATTTTGTGAGAATTAAGCCAGAAACTCCATTAAAAATGCACTAATAAAAACAATAATTGGATTACTTCTATAGCGCCGTTTTCGTAAGAAAATCACCTCAACGCCGCTTTTCAAATAATTTATATAACATATCACTTAGACGTAACTAATGCCTTACAGCTAAAATTTATTACTATTGGCTTACAGGTATGATTTATAACTATTGACGTACAACTAAGACTTATGACTAGGGATTAACTACTGAGACTTATAATTAGTGACTTACTTCTATGGCTTATAGCTAGTGACTTAAAATTTATACTTAAGTAGGTATAAATAGAATATAAACCATATATAACACATATATAAACCTAATACATATTTAAAACTAATACATGGCTAAAGTAATTCCAACCAACGTTTTGGTTCTGAACGGTGAACTTTCACCGGGACGTTATTGAGTATCACCATGTAATTTAATTAGTAATATCTAACAATGGACAAGTATTTATCCCTCCATTTTAATTCCACCCTGATACACCCTCCACACTTCTTGCTACATCCATATTTATACATCGTCTCAATCATTCTCTCCTCTTATTTTCAAACTCTTGACATTTTCATACTCAAGGATTTGACAAGTTTATCGCGAAACGTGTTTCTAGAACGTCCACGACATTTCCTTTCATCCATTTCCGCAGTCTCATTAAATCCACAATATCATCTAGGTAATTGATACGAGATTAAACTTCATCCCATCCTAATCCGGTTCGCAGCTCACAAACAGAATAATATGTAAATTGCTGAGCAAACTTCAAAATCATCGTTTTCAAATATGTACATGAGATTAAGATGAGACCGCTCGAGATCACTTCCTGTCTTCTCGGCTGTGCGGATCTGGTAGCCGTCTGCATGCTAATCCGTAGGTTGAATTTGCATTAACTACCCTGTCTCTACCCCTCTCCCGATTTCCCCGGAGCCGTGCGTCAAATTCCAGGCAGTTTATGACGCACTGGGCGGAGTTTACTGTTGGCGAAGCTTTATTGCCACTTTTTCACTCGGATTGAAGTATGGGGGGATAAACAAACGTAAATTGGCATACGGATTGGACTTTTGGTTTGCTTGCTTTATATCTAAATCTTATTTACCTATTGATGGAAAATTTCCTGATTTGGTTTTTGATGTATTTAGACTAAACTAAGAAATCTTAAAAGGAACGGTTGCGGGGCCTATTTCATTAAAAAACCTAATTTTTGATGAAATAGGCCTCGATGAAAATATTCAAGTAAACCTAATGATATATTTATTTTTATTAAAGGTTTAGTAAATATCTAGTACGTACGAGAAGTATTTTATTCATTTTTGTTTTAAATTATGAAGTATATGCCATTAAAAAAAAATTATAATATTAGAGGCAACTTAGAAAATTACTTTTCGAGTATATCGTATTTTTTTTTAAATTATCATATTTGCCTTCATTAAAAAAAATATATATCATTCGTTTGGATGGGTATTTTGGCCTCAAATTCAAAATTAAGTTATGTATGAAAGAGGCAGCGCTGCCGTTCCTCTTAACTTCCTCTTAACTTAAGGATGTACTCTGACATGATTAAAAAAGTTATCACTTAAATCAAATTTCTTTAAAAATTATAAATAACCATGTAGAATCTTCTGTCTTGGCTAAAATCTAAATCAATATCAAATTTTGAATTAATTCATTAATTCATTCATTATTTAAGTAAAAATGAAATCAACCACCGTCTAAGAAACCACGAATGTTTCCATATTCCTTTCCAAAGAACTAACTTAACCTTTTCCCAACCCCTTGTGTGAATGTGTCGACTACGCAACTTCCTCCGTAGTGGCAGGATTCCGGACATATTTGGCGATAGCTCTCATGGCTTTACCAAACTTCTCAAATCTCTTATTTTCAGTTTACTTCACTTAATATGTTGTTGTATGAAATTGAATTTTTTTAACACATTATTATATGGTGTACAACGTTATTGGATGGTTGGTAATAATTATTTTGTTATTTTTTGTAATAAAACTTGTGTTAACCCATCTCTGTTGTGTGTATTACAAGTAAAATGAAATATATAAAATATCTACATAAACACAATTTCAACTCTCAACGACACTTACTTATTTATTTAATTTAAAATAGAACACATATTCAGTGGTTACATATATTTTAATATGAACATAATATCTACAGACAAACATTATTACAATTTAAGTCACAATATACAATTAAGAAATACAAATCAAACTTTAACAATTGCACTTTTCGTATTTCGTCACTTCCTTCTTGAATTTCAAAATATTTTCCTCTTCTTTTATATTGTTGGGTATTTCTTGGAAGATCTTCATGGCTCTATATAGTAATGAGTTTTGTGATTTTGTTTTCTTTCGAAGGGGGATTCTTATTTAATTTCTTCTTCTGGTAGAGTTGCCATGTTGATGTTTATTATTTTTTTTCAAGAATTCAGAATTTAGTTGGCCATTAAACATTTTAAAGAGAAAAACTGTTACATTTAAGTATATAATTTGTTTAAAAGACAGTATGTTTAGATCCCGTACCATTTTTTAAATATTGAAATGTTGGTTTCGTCTTAAAATTATTCGATAATTTTGTTTTGCAAATCTGTTAGTTTTCTAAAATCCCCCTCTTTTGACAATATATACATATATATGTAATGTACTTATATCATGAGCTACAGAGCTTTAACATTCTTTTTGGCTGTCTAAGCATGAGAAAATACGCCTTTATTACCTGTTACAATTTTAGCAAATTTTCAATCTTTTGTAATCTATGAAAGCAAAAATTAAATTCTAATAATGTCGGTATATATATATTAATACTTAATCCAATCAAAATATTTAAGATAACGAAGTTAATAAATAACCTTTTATATTTTATCACATTAGGGTTTGCTTCGCTTATCATGCCTTCTGCTTCACTTAGAATTACTTTTTTAAAGTTTGTAATGTATTTAGTACTGTCTCGGCGAACGGTCTTCTATAATTAATTTTAAGGCACTTTTGACCTTTCAGGTCTTTTCTAACAAAAACGGCGCAAAATAATTTAACCGATTAATTTTATTTATGCTTACTTTTAGTTCTTAGTTTGGAAGCTACTAAAATGTAAAAATATAATATTTCTAGAGGAAAAATTATACAAAGTTGATGAATGTGAACTCAGTGGTCATCACATTTAACATTGTTTAAATTATATAAAGTTGCTGAATGTGAACTCAGTGGTCATCACATTTAACATTGTTTAAATTATATAATGTTCCTGAATGTGAACTCAGTGGTCATCATATTTAACATTGTTTAAATTATATAATGTTCCTGAATGTGAACTCAGTGGTCATCACATTTAACATTGTTTAAATTATATAATGTTCCTGAATGTGAACTCAGTGGTCATCACATTTAGCATTGTTTAAATTGTATTTTGATGTAATAATTAAGCAATGTACCAAACAAATAAACGAATAATAAAAGTTAATTATAATTCCTATGATTGTCATTCCTCCCCATGAAAATGTTGGCTGGTTATCCACATCGAGTTATTTCGGGCAGATGTTGAAACATTTGTGATAATATTGTTTGATGGAAGTCATAATTGAAATCGAAAAACGACAACGTGTTTGTATTAATGAATTTGTCACAATATTTTAACTACTTTCCAGCCATTTTTGGAATGGTGTATTTTTGTTAGAAATGTGATTTGCATTATGATTTGATAGAGATGTAATTTTTTTAATAACAAATTGCTATTTCATTTTTTATTGGAATATATATATTAGCAATTATTGAAGATAATATTAACACATCTCATTAAATCTCGTTTCGATTTTCAGTTGTGATTTGTTAATATTATATTCAATGATTAAAACAATTAGGTTTACAAGCTTAAATAAATAATTCCAATAAAAAAAATATTTCTCTTAGACTTGTAGAAAAACTCAATAGATGTCCCATATAAATAAAAATCGCATAAGTGTATCTGTGACACTATCTAGATTTCAAATAAATTCGGGTAGAATCTTGCAATAAATAGAGAAAGATAGTAGCGAAAAATATATGGAAATTAATTGAAAATGATATTGAGTGCTCTTAAATTAAGTATGACATCGATTAAAATCATCAAAGCAATTATGTCGCATTAGCTCAATTGGTTAGAGCGGTGATTCAGGAGTGACCGAGATGTCCTAGGTTCGAGTCCCAGATGCGACCGTTATCTTTTTTTCTGTCTCTTTTCTGTTTCTTATATCATTTAAGATTTAATAATATTTTTTTCAGTGACAACTTTATAGACATTTTTTGCAAGTTTTATCACCATTTAGTTTGTTCCACATTTAGCCGCCTGCAAAGTCAAGTGCGTCAAGCTCAGTGGCGCGCATTGCTCCTTGAACAAGGGTAGGCTGTGGTTTTTCAGCTTTTGATAATCTACTTCATCGTGAAAATACGAATGTCTTATATTTAGCAGCAGATAATCCCGCCGAGAACCTCATCAGTGGTGGCGCTATTATTTGTTGGCATTACCATTTAGCCATCTAGCTATACTTCTCGACATCTGCAAAGCTTTTAATACAAATAAGGAATTAGACCTTCTATCTAGTTTATTATTAGACCGCCCCGATGTGTTAAATTAAGAATTTAAAAGAGCCATAAACTTTTCAGTTATGGCGTTCCCCAAGGCAGTGTCATAGATCCAACTCTATTCCTAATATATGTTTAAGAGTTGTGTAATATAGATTTTGATGCCTCAATTATTAGTTTCGCTGATGATATAGTCCTACTATTCCAAGCAAAAGACTGGTCAATCGTCTTCGCCAAAGTGGAAGAAGGAATTCAAAAGGTGAAAAATTGTCTTGATTCTGACTGACTGACATTGAACGTACAGAAAACCAAATATTAACATTTTAGTCTCACCGGTAATCAGACTTCAAACATAAACCTAACAATAAAAATACATTAGTACAAAAATACAGCTTTGAACCGAAATTGTGACTGCCCATGCCTCGAACAAGTAAACATTATAAAATACCTAGGACTAATCTTTGACTCAAACTTAAATTGGAAACAACACATTTACAATACTACAAATAAAATTCGACAATCTATTTACCTTTTCAAACAACCATGCAATTTCCTTAACCTCAAGCTTTTATAATCAATATATTACTCACTGTTTCAATCACACATAGAATAAGGAATATTAGGTTGGAGAAACGCTTCTTGTACTGCCCTCGATTCCATCAGTTCAAAAATAAATCATAAAAATGATTCTGAAACTCGCTCTTTCCACCAGTACCGATACGATCTTCAATACCATTAATGTTATGGACATAAAGCAGCTCTATGCTAGGAACATTCTGGTTAACTTGCACCAAAACAATAAAACACAATACGAATCAACACAAACAACACAATACACGAACCAAAAATAAAGAACTACTCCAAACTCATTTTGCTAAATCTACTTTTGGACAAAGCACGCAAATTATACAATTTACTACCAGAGAAATAAAAACACTGACTAATTTTAAACACGAAACAAAACATTGGATTATTGCGAACTACTATAAAACATATACGAGTATATAGTCGTATTTACGATAAGTATGGTAAAACACATACATTGTCGTGCTAATTCAAATATTGGGCATATCCAAGCCTATATATATATAGGCTTGCCTCTGCCCAATAAATATTTTTTTTTCTCTTACCTGGATTATAAAACATACAAGATCATTTACAACCTAACCCCAGTTTCTACACCTAAACTATATCCTAAAATCTTACATCCATATAACATCTATGTTCTTATATTAATTTTATTCCAACTATTCTTTTATTTATAAATAAATTTATAAAAAAATTCTTTGTATTCACCACTTTATTAATATACAATATATACATATATCAACATGTTTCGAGAGCGATGCTTTCTTCATCAGGAATATATAGAATACTAAAACGTAATGTAAGAATAGAAAAATAATTGTAATAATATTATTTTATTTCTCAATTTTTATTATCGTTTACATAAAATGATTAAATTTACTTTATTCCTTTTTAAATTTGTCAACTTAATAATTAAGTTAATAATTACACTATTATTTAACCTTATTATATAATGTATGTACCTACGTCTGTCTTGACACAAGAATTTCCCAGTGAGACAGACATCGATCGATCAATCCCTTACGGGTTATATTTTAAAAAGATAAATAAATAAAATTTAAGTTTAAAAAATGGAGTTTCAACTGGTTTTTGGAATTTTTTTTTTGCTAATTCTGAAAAAAAATAAAAACAGGAAATACCTACCACATAGGTTCTGAAGCCGATAAAAATAAATCAGTTAAACTTGATATCTTTTTGGTATGGAATTGTATTCGTCATTATCTAAAATTTTGATCAGTCAAAATTTTCGTCAAAACGGTAAAAACACAGCTACTCATTATTTCTCACTTTCTTATGCGAATTATCACAACATAAAGCAAAAACAATAATAAATATTATATTATTAGTAACTATTTTATTTAACAATCAATAGAAAAAAAAACACACTTCGTGTAATAACAATAATAATTTTAAGTGTTTTATACAATACATAGCATGCATTTATAGTTATTCCACCTTAAGAAATTGTTTCTATATGGCGAAATTCTAATTTGTGGTTGCAAACTGACTTGAGTCTTACTGTATTTAGTTTTTTTAGCTTGCATCATAGAGATCCATACAAAAATGCCCTCAATATCTAAATATATTGTAAAAAAAAATTAAAAACAGTTTTCATCAGAAAATTGTTGTTCAAAATCTTTTAAACTGTTTTAAATACATATTTTTAAGGTAAACGCAGCTTTTCAGCCATTATGGAATGCACGCCACTAGTCAAGTTGTAAGATAATTATTTTCAAATACGAGTATAACCAACGTTAAGAGAAATTTATCGGGCATTGCACGTTTGTCGAAAGAACAATTATGATATATATATTATATATGTCTACCCTTTCTTAAGTCTCATTCATAAACGCTCAAGTTACATTACCTACTTATATTTTCCTATTACCTTCAGCGGGTATATATATGCATTTTTGTCAGCTTTGGACTGCACGCACAACCCATTACACCTTGGATTTAATCAGGTTGTGTCCTATTATTTTAATGAAAATGTATTATATCTAAAGAGTTTATAATGACGGCAAAATTAGTTTTTCGATATCTTCAAAAATGACGTAGTTATGAGCTTTCAAAGTTTGAAAAAATGTATACCCGTGACGTCATGATTCACAATTCAAACTTCAAATGGAAGTAACGGATACTGCTGCGCCTATGATACCAATGTCCGCGCCAGTCATTTTATGAACCGTGATGTCACACAATTATCGACAAACCGGCGAGATTTTGACGCTTTATATATATATTTATTTTTTCAGATATTTATTATAGATAATTAACAAAATTGTTTACATGGTAATAATACTGTGTTTTTAAGTACTAAAAATGTTTTTTTAAAATTTATTTAAATAATCCTTTTAGTTTTTTCTTTGTTTTTAATTAATACCTCCCTAATTGAGAAATTCTCGTGTTTAGACAGGGAGTACTAATGTTTATTGTTACACATTTAATAATTTCAACAGTACTACCATGAACTCGATGTTCTGGTGTCTATACACTAAATTAAAAAATAAATAAATAAATGGAAATTTTTAGAAATAAAATATATCTATGTAATGTATGTATATAAGCATATACGAGTATGCATTTTTTCAAAGGAAGCTTATAATATACACCTAAAATCAATTTCTGGTGTATTTTAAGTTTTTTATTAAAAAAACCTTTTTTTTTAGCTTGTATGTTTTTGTGAAGTTCGTTAAAACATTTTATGGCTGAATATATGTAATGGTGTTGAGCTGTTGTTGTGTTATGTTTATGGATTATTACATGTCCTGTGGTTCTCGGCCTGGTGCTCAATGACTCTAATTTTAGACTTTCTTTATGGATTTGAAGTAATGAATTTTTTTGGGACATTCTATTTAAATCTAAGACTTTAAATTCTCTGAATAACTCACAGGTAGAAAAATAAGATGGTTTTTTAGAAATATTTTAATCAGTCTTCTTTGGACTATTTCCAATGGGGCTAAGTTAGTTTTAAACGCTCCTCCCCAGCCTATTATTCCGAATTGATTTTGGTAAAGCATAGTAAACCTTCAGTAGCATAGAATTTCGTGATTGCATCTTGTGTGCCCAATTTTTCTCGGAAGCCGAATTGGTTATCATTAATTACTTTATTTGATTTGATGAGCTTAGTTAATAAACTTTACGACTTTTTCAAATATTTTAGCTACGTTTGATACAATATCTCCAATGCTATTTCAAAAATTCAAAGATTTATGATCTGGGAAGCGGGGGTTATTTATGTTTATTAGCTTAAAAGTGTATTGGTCGCTGTAAGCACTTAAGTAAGTAAAATTTCCGAACCACCCACATGAGCATTTATTACCGTATGATGGACGAATATGTAAACGTCACGTAAACGTAAATAGTCAGTTCTCAAAATCTTACGCTAGTCTATAAGTTTAACTTACGACAGATATATTTTACATTATTGAATCGATCGATTAATTGCTTTGAATCACACCTAAAATGGAGACATGAATATTCTCTGACTTTGTTACTATGTGGAGAGAGGTTGAACGAATTGGTATATATTGTTTTATATATTCAGTACACAAAAAGCATTCCACTGGAGTGCGTCATAACTATCTTTAGACTAGTTCAACATAACTGTGTGTACACAAACACCCTCATGAAAATAAATTAAACATATTCATATTTTGTATTCGTATCGTGTGAAATTCTCAAGGCTGTATAATTATATGATAGACATCATGGCGTACGATTTACATGAATTTAGAGTTCACATGGAATGCGTTGACTGACGGGTGACAAAAGGGTGGCAAATTTGGGGTAGCAAGCAGAGGCGTGCATTCTAGACAGGAACATAAGCACTGCCTACCCTACCTTAAAAATATAAAAATACAATTGCAAGAAAATAATCTACTATAACGTATCAAAAGCAGGAACTAAGTATACAAAATAATGAACGCGCCGTATTCCAATTTTGACTGTATTCTACACAAAAAATGTATATGTGTGTGCTCACACATATACATTTAAAGGGAACACTTGTTTGTGTTAGTATCGAAAAAGGCCGTGCCTTTCGGTACAAATCGCAAATATAGCATTCAGTGTCATCTTTTGGTACCTCTATTAATGAGTATAATTTTACTAACGAAATAATCATCATATCGTGGCTATTTTCGTGCACTTGTGCGGTTCAAAAAATATGGAAATTTTATGTGTACAGTAATTGGCTTGTAATATGCATAAACGAAGCGGTTATTTTGATATTTGATGTGGCGGGTAATCCCAACCAACATCGACTAAAGCCATCAGCTTAGCCAATCTCAGCGACAAATTACCAGGTCTGTTGTAAGTTATTTTTAATATCAATTATTTTGCTGTTTTACTACTGACAGTTACTTATTAATCGGGGTATTAAAACTCTGTCCACGGCACTGCTAGAATGGAAGAAATGGTAGAGATTGGGCGGTTTAAGGGGTAGTATCCACCCAAGTGCAGCTAATAATGTTTCAGTAAACATTATGTAATAACATGGGATGTTTGTCAATCCCACACAAACTCGCTGCGGACGTGAAATTCCAGACGAATTCGGTTAACAAAGCAAAGGAAATGTATTAAATCTGCTTGTACATTATATAATATTCTGTTAGCACGCAACTTGAAACGTTGCTGATTCGCCCAAGCGCTCACAGTGATATTATTTGATATACTTACACATATGTGACCTTTGCTTACCTACTTGGTAATTTAGAACAGTGATTCTGAACGAGGGCGGTTCAACTAGGTGCGTGGGTGAGATGCGGAAGAAGCGGAGCCGAACGCTGAATTCTTATTATTCCTCATTGAAGATGATATTAACAATTCGCAAATGAAATATGAAAGAGAAAAGACACAAAATAAAAAGGTAACGGTCGCATCTGGGACTCGAACCCGGGAACTCTCAGGAATATCTAACTAATTTATCTAATTTCACCTTATTGCTTTTCGTTATTTTAATCAATATTATACTACATTTTAAGAATTTTTTAAATTACTTAATAACTTTTTAAAAATTTGAAAATTAGTCCCCATCAGAACTCCTACAGAATATGTTTACAATGCCCTGAATTTAATGTCTCTGAAACAATTATATTCAAAAGATTTTTTTTATATGAATACCTCACAAGAGTCCCAACTGTCTGGAGCCAGTGAGACTATGGCATTCCCAATTGGGGAATGTTGTGATGCTGAAGGTATTGGGGATGGGAAGGAGAAGGGGAAGAGGAGGGTGGGGAAGTACCTGATTATTCAGATCTGGTGACCAAATACGGCTAAAAGCCATTTCAAGCAACATTTCAATTCTGAATGGTGGTCTTTCACCAGGGCGATACTGAGAGTATCTTCCACTCTGGAACGTGCGCAAATATACTATATATTAATTTTAAATGAATTAATTCTGAAACAACACAAATTAATTAAATAAAATTTACCCCGCGACCCGATTTGAACCCGCGACCTTCGGAGTCGTAGTCGAGAGAAAAAGATATTTTAATTATCGCATTCAAAAACCAGGATAATTTTGCACAACAATTATTAATTGGTTTTGTGTTTAATTCGTAGAACTCCATTTAATTTTAAAAAAAAATTATAATGTTATTATTAAGTTCTGCAAGTATTTTTAGTTTACATTATTGTGACAGCTGTTTTGGCGTTCAAAGCCATTTTCAAAATACTTTAACTAATTAAACTTAATAATAACTTTATAAAAATTTTGTTTATATATATTTTTTTTAAATTGCACATACAAACTCGACTCGATTCACAAGATCTTCATTACAACTTACATTCCATCAACCTACAACTAAAATAACTGTTGGACAAAAAACTTGGCAATATTTTCCTAAAAAAGTATTTAACATCCTCCCTCTAGCTAAAAAACTATTACACTATTACAACTAGTATAAAAACTATTACAAAATTAACGGAACTTCAAAAGAAGTATTAAGTTATGGATTATGGACACTGGAAGGGAGAATATAAATATGATATTGCATCCAAACAGAGTTTAACGGTCACGGTATTTTTTCTCCTAGAGTTTAGATTTTTTATTCAATTATAATTTTCCTCCAGTAATATTTTAAGATAATTACGAAAACTCACTTTAAAAAAATTAACAAACTTACAAAAAACTTGACCTAATTTATAATCCGTACATAAAACCGTGTACAATGTGACCTTAGAAAGGGGTATCCCAATAATGTCACATTTTTTGTTTTGTAAAACATTATGAAATAAATAAATACACAATAATAAAAATAAAAACTAATATGATCTCCAATTAATTCTCATATATTTTTATCTGCTACTTATCTATATTGATTGCAACATTCTAAGAGAATTTATTTGAAATCGTCTCCGATATACCAAACCGATTTTTATTTATCGAAGTCAGATACGACCGTTATATCTTTTATTTTCTGTTTCGTACTTTATTTGGGATATGTGAGCAGTCGTTTTCATTGTGGAATGGGCACTAATTTTACGCATAAAACTTCTGTCTCGACAAGGGAATTCTTCCCAGTTAAAGAGAGGCTTAGTAATAACCATTTAAATAATATTCTTATTCAGATTAATAAAGGAAAAACACATTCCTTGATATATATATATATACGTAATGTAAAATGAAATTCTCGCTTTTATGCACCATGAGAATATTTCTATAGCCAATTACACCATTGACGGCCTCCATGGTGGAGGGGTAAGGCTCTCGACAACGAATCCGAAGGTCGCGGGTTCAAATCCCGGCGTGCGCAAATAAATTTTATTTAATTAATTTGTTCTGTTTCACAATAAATTAATTAAAAATAATATATGGTATATTTGCGCACGTTCCAGAGTGGAAGATACTCTCAGTATCGCCCTGCTGAAAGGCCACCATTCAGAATTGAAAAGTTGCTTGAAATGGCTTTTAGCCGTATTTGGTGACCAGATCTGAATAGCCAGATATTTCCCCACCTTCCTCTTTCCCATCTCCTTCCCCTCCCCAATACCTTCAGCCTCACAACATTCCCCAATTGGGAATGCCATAGTCTCACTGGCTCCAGACGTTTGGGAGCAGTTGAGACTCTTGTGCGGTATTTATATTTAAAAAAAAAGATACTTTATTCAAAAGATTGGTATTCACTTTGTGACGTCATTATTAATAAATTAATTTAAAAAAATAACTTTCTATTAACCACTTTATTAATATACACAGATATCTACATGTTTCTAAAGTGATTCTTTATTTAATCATTTATGAATTACTTTTGCCTTGTTTGAGACTGCCTTTGGCCAGAAAATCCAGGAGAAATTTAAAAATGTTGGAAACTACATTATTCTTCATGATTTTTTATAGTAGTGTTTGTTTGTTTGTTTCAGCCGACAGCAGCTTCGTATTGGCCAACGCCCAAATAGTGGACTTTCCCATCGTCTACTGTAACGAGGCCTTCTGCAAGATCAGCGGATACAACAGAGCGGAAGTTATGCAGAAATCTTGCAGGTGACCCTCCTTCCTTACCACATCAAGGCCTTCTGTCATTCTTGTATTTTTCTCTTAACGCGTTTTTATCCCACACCTAATGTGATATCATGTACTAAATATTTGATTATAAGACCCTTGTACTGGTCAATAGTGATCTGCTGTATATGTTTTATTTTTATTTTTTTAATAATATAATGTTAATTAAATTTAATAATATTATTATTGAGTTCTGCAAGTATTTTTAGGTTTTATTATTGTGACAGATATTTCGGCGTTCAAGGCCATTGCCAAACTGCAGTTAATCCACATTGTGACGACTAATTTATATGATTTTATTTACTCCCCCCCCCCATTCTAATTTGGACGGGTTTTTAAAAATAATGATTTATTGTCGGTGAAACCGATTTAATTAGAAAATTATTAAAATTCTCTATTCTGTGAGGTTTTTACATTTATAATGTGTTTCCCCGTATTTAAATGATAATGTTTTCTTAACTGATTTATTTAAATGTGTTATATTGTTTTGATAATGTGTTGTATGGTCATATAATATTGTAATGCTGGGTATCTGCAGTTTCAGTTCTAGGAGAGATATAGCATTACTGTTTATGGCTTAAAAACTTTTGAACGGTGTATTACTAATACCTGACATCCTGGCTGAAATAGGATTCTATGTCCTTGATCATTTGACTCGAGGCCGCCAATACAGGCTTCTGTTTCTTCCCAGGCGCAGAACTAACTTACCAATGGTTACCCTGGGAAGACTAACTAGGTTAATTAACTACCCTGTAGGAAATGGATATTTTCCACATGACCTGTAACAGGTTTAATCACGAAAGCTAATTATTTTATAACTATATTATGAATTATTTGTAACTTTTTATAAAATACCGTTTTTCTAGCTCTTTTATTACGTATCTTCTCTATATATTAAAAAAAAACTAATGTTTATCTGTCTGTTCTCGATTTTTTTGAAAATTACTAGACCGGTTTGGCTGAAAATAGCACAATTTGTTCTTATTAGTGCCGTAGAGAGTAGTTTGGATGAAATCCAGTGTGTAAAACTGTTGCTGTAACGTTTTAAAATTAGTATGAAAAACATTGAAACCTCCAGGTTGTAGGGAGGTTAACCCATAGATATACCACTCTGGTTACCCACAGATAACATATTCAAAAGAAGAAGGTTTGTTTCCGTAGAATACTTTCAAAATGGAAAACACAAGTAGGTACCTACATAACAACTTGTTATTTTGAAAAAATAAGTAATTGTCGTCACAAGGCATTACTTTCGCTGTCAAATCAATTATGGCACCCACACGAAAAGCAAGAATTCACAAATACATAACTTTGTTTTAAAAAAAACCGGGCAATACCGGGTACGCATCAGCTAGTATTTTACATAATTAGGTTAATTTTTTTTTTTTTTGGTGCATATAATTATTTATTTACAAAATAAATAAATATTCTCTCTTGTTGTATTAGCCACCGTTTTAAATCCCATTTGTGTTCTACTTTTTCTGCACCATTGTCGAACGCTCTTCAACTAAGACATTGTTTGTCTACCATCACTTCGTTTTTCTCCTATTCTACCTTGAATCGACAGTTTTATTACTATGGGTTTATCGTTCCTCATTATTCATTATACGAGTATGACAATGTATTCGAATTCCCAGCGCTTCACAGTCAAAGTGCTTTCTTTATGTGCTGCGGAAATTGACAATCAAAGGAACAATCACGTCATGCATCAAATACGAGAAATTACTTTATATATATTTTGACCTTTACGATCTAACGAAAAATTGTGGTAACTCTGAATTTAAAAATGTATTGTCCCACCTACATTACCAGAAACATAAAATCTTGTTGCTTCCCAAATTATTCATATTTGTATATTTTATAAAAAGGTCTCTCAAATAGATAAAGTGATATTAAAATTATTACTAGATACTAAACAGTAGCGTGCAGTCTGAAAAGCTGTACCCATACTAAGTAAAACGAAATTTGAAAATAAATAAAAAAAGGTAATTAAAAAGTACGACGAATTTCTCAAATCAAAATGCTTTTTTTTCATATATATGGTAAGAAATTTGTACGACCATTTATTCAGCTATTCACAACAATCAGTAGAAAATGATAGTAAAATCGCGATTTTTAAATATTCAATTGCACAATTGTTCATACCTGAACTTTAATAACTTATATGTTTATTTTATTTATTTGAAACACACATTATTTAACAATAAAATGTTAGAAACCTTTGACTGCCAACTAGGAACAAATCCCCTTTTAGGAGAGTCAAATTGACATGTTTAGTTATTGAGTGCCATTATACAAAAAGAGAAGGAAAAAACTAGTATTGACATAGTATGGTAACATAATATATCTAGAAAAAAGTATAAAAAGTTCTGAAGAATAGTACATAAAATAAACAATTGTGTATAGCAGATAATTTGAGTATAGTATAATAAATAATATAGAATAATAGTTAAGTTCAAAGAGATAAGACAAGAAAAAATTATAGAGTAATCGCTAACGTATACCAGATAATCTGAGTGTAGTATAATAGTTGAGTACTTATGAAGAGATGAAAAAAAAAACAAATATTATAGACTAAACCATTATTAATTTACTACACACAGTTTACATTTGGTGATAGGGCAATGCACGCCACTGGTACTAAACCTATGTTAATTGAACATTCTGCTTCTGTATTCGCAGATTCTAAGAAATACAATGATCATATTGCGTATTTCAAAAACAAATTTGGTACTTCTTCGTTCGTGACTCTTTTTGTTCATGGAATTTTTAGTAGTCTACTGAATACCTAAATAACAAAAACATCTGACCTTTTGGTGGTAGCTTTTACCAAGGTTCATGTTTACTTGCCTTAGAATAAAACCCGTAGAACATTACAATACACCAATTCTCACTCCAATAGGCAACTCTCTATTGCGGGAAACTTGCTTCATCTCTAGAAACTACTTAGAGATCACGATTCGTAATTTCAACTTTTCTCTTTTATTACACCTCCCCCTTTTGTACAAAAAGTATTATTTACCTGCATTGTAAAAGCATTCATAAATTAATTGTTGGTGTGCTTTAATAATTATAAGTTCATGATCATCGACAGCGATGCTTTCTTTATCAGGAATATATACAATAGAATACTAAAAAATAAACAATAAAAAGGAACACCTAAGGTGTTTAAATAATCACAATTATTCTGAATTTGCCAATCATATTTTAGAAACCATTCATTATTTTAATAAAACAAAGGTTTTAAAAAAATACATACAAATACAACCAGTTTACAATTAGACAAATTTTAAATTTTATAAATCAGAAAAAGCGTTAATAGTGAATTAAATTTTATTAATAATAAAATACATAATTTTTAAAATACCCATCTGTTGAATTTGTTTTCATATTAATATTAATAATAAAAATAATTTATGTTTTAATTTCTAATATAAATTTGTCATTCAATGTTTTATAATATTTTTTTTAATAACATTTTTGATTAATTACTTACCTACTTTAATAATTTTTTGTTTATGTTTATAATTTGTCTCTTCTCACATTATTGTGTTCTATGTTTATCATTTGTCTATACTTGACATTATTATTTTTTAGTATTCTATATATTCCTGATTAAGAAAACATCGCTTTCGAAACATGTTGACATGTGTATATTAATAAAGTAGTGAATACAAAGTAATTTTTAATTAATTTAATAATAATGACGCCACAAAGTGAATACCAATATTTTGAAGAAATTATTACCATATTGAATAGAAATAATGTGATCATAAAACACGACGATATACGGTAGCAAGATCAATTCGTTAATTACGTCGCTTCATAGACTTCAGTTCTTGATAGCTTGTGCAAGTTTCGTCAACTAAAGTTTACTCTGATTACCTTAGTTTACGATTCTAATGAACGCATTTGATTTTCCTCCATCTTCCAAATAGAATTATTATGGGTGTAAATGTTCACGTAAATTAATTCGTTTATTAATAATGACGCCACAAAGTGAATACCAATCGTTTGAAGAAATTATGCAATTTTACATTCAGAAATAACGAAATGTTTTTTTGGTGTTTTTAATTTTCCAGGTAAAAATATCGGTGTCAGTAGAAGCTTGACAGGGAATTCATCACTAAGTGTCAAATGAAATAAAAGCATACTAGATTTGCTTAATGTTGCAAAATTTTTCCGATAACTACATATTATTAACAGGGATAATGTCTAACCGAGTGAATTGTTGATCAATTCATCATCTACGCGACAGAACACGTGACTTACCACGGTCATATGTCACGTCTCGTGCGGTGACATCCTAATTATTCATGATATTCTGCGTGGAGGCATTTTCGGAAGGTATTCGCTTATGGCCAACGAAACGAGGCTATTAGCTCCATTTTAGATTGCATTTATAACAATTTGTGAGGTCCATGTAGAGTGATTTTGTGTAAAACTCCACAAAGAAAATTGTTGGTTTAAACAGCAGATTTTTATTAATAACTAAAAATAAGCAACGTTTGAACGCTGTAAGAAATAAGTATTACTGTACTCATCAGCACGACACTCCGCAGTGACTACGACTAGGGACATATTTATTTTTAAATTAATTAAAAAATTACTTTGTATTTACCACTTTATTAATATACACGTATATCAACATGTTTCGAAAGCGATGCTTTCTTCATCAGGAATATATAGAATACTTAAAAAATAATAATGTCAAGTATTTACAATTGATAAACATAAACAAAAATTGATTAAAGTAGGTAAGTAATTAATCAAAAATGTTAATAAAAAATTGTTTTAAAACATTAAAGAACAAATTTAAATTAGAAATAAAAAAATGTTTTTTTTATGTTAATATTAAAACGAAAATAAATTCAAGCGATTATTTAAAAAAAAATATTTGATTATTTATTGAATTTAATTCACTATTAAAGCTTTTTTATTAACATTTTTGATTAATTACTTACCTACTTTAATCAATTTTTGTTTATGTTTATATTTGTCTATTCTGAAATTATTGTGGTTTATGTTTATCATTTCTCTATACTTGAAATTTTTATTTTTTAGTATTCTATATATTCCCGATGAAGAAAGCATCGCTTTCGAAATATGTGGATATGTATACATAAATAAAGTGGTGAATAAAGTTAATTAATTTATTAGTAATGACGCCGCAAAGTGAATACCAATCTTTTGCACATGTTTATTTATTTCTATTATCCTCTCGGGGGAAATTTATAGTATATTTAATCATTGAAGAAGATAATATTATCAAATCTCAAATTAAATATGAAACAGAAAAAAGACACAGAAAATAATAAGGTAGCATCGCATCTGGGAATAGAACACGGGACAATGCTCTAGCCACGGAGCTATTGAGCCCTTGCAATTTTTTGTCAATTTTATCAATATCACACTTCATATTTAAGATTTGCCAATATTATCCTCAATTAATTCCATTGTTATTGACGGCTATCTTTTTTCGTAGACAGGGGTCCTGGGTTAGATTTTCTGATGCGACTGATGCCTGTTTATTTTCTGTTTCATGTTTCATTTGAGATTTTTTAATATTATCTTCTCCGATGATTAAATATGATGTCGTCCACGATCATGAAGCTAAAAAAAAACACACGACCGAAATATGTAGTATATATTAATGATTACCTTGGTTAACACCATAAATATTCTATTCTATTTACAGCAATATAAAGTTTTTAGTCAATCAAAGAAAGTTCACAAACCGATCAAACAACTTCGTAAAAGACTATCAAACCTTAAGGAAGATTTTACATATTCACGTAAGGTATCTATTTAGTAAAACTTTCTGTTCAGACGTAACTCTCTCAGTTATAAAGAAAGTTTTGTTCGCAGGGTAGTTCGGGTAGTCTGAGGTAAACTATCGCCGTAATCTTGTTCAGTCGCCGACATGCCAGAAACAATATGCTCCCTCTCCAGAAATTCATCGCGCGTTTTGTGACTATGACAGGAAACGACCCTCCCCGGTGATAATACCTTCAACCCTTCTTACCGGAACCTGAACAATGTAATAAATCATCCCTTACAATGGAACAATTAGCCTAATCAAGTGCGTACATTAGGCTCCTCGGCGGACAAAAGGAAACGACAAATTAACTTGTATTCCTCAGATTGTATTTGTCAGCAGAGCCTTGCGATTTGTCTTGTCGGGTTATTACAATAATTTACCGGAAAATATGAATTATGAAATCTTAGGGTTGGTTTTGTCATAACAGCGACATAAAATTAAGTGTCCTGCTCATGTTTCCTAATAACAACAAACTTCAAACTCGTACATTTCGCGGGGTTTTTGCTTTAAGTTGAGTTAAAAGTTCATAAACATCTTAAGAAGTTAAGGCAATTTAAAGGCAGATACTCTCCCCAAGCTCACCCTTAAACGAAATTCAAGTATTTTATGTTGACAAAATTGTTTGCAACGTTGACACCAATATTAACCACACCTTTTAACGTCACGATATAAAAGCACCCATGAAAGATCTGGTAGATGAAAATATAATAATAATAATAATGTTTTTTATCTTCTTTTTCTAACAAAATAACAAATAATGATATCCTCACTGGAATTTCCCCACCCGAGGAGTTCATTTACAAAATATTAAATTACACTATTTTAAATTCATTGATGCGCTTGATTAAAAAAAAACTTTTAGGTGAAGTGTTTTAAGTGCAGTTGTGTGGTTTCGGTGTTAGTCTGTATTTGGTGTTAATATATTTTCTATTTCAGTGTTCTATTTGATTTTTAAATTCATTATGGTTGTTGTGATTTTTAAAGGATAGTGGGATTTTGTTGTAGAGTTTAGTACCATAGTACAAGAAGGTTTTTTGTCCAAATATTGTGTTTGTGGTTCCTTGTTGTATGTATTTTTGACTCTGTTTGTAATATGTGTGATTGTTGTAATTTCTTGTTTTTTATATTTATGAATGTAAAGTAGTATTGTTTTAGAGTATAATTTTTGGTAGAATGTCAAGTTTGTTAATGATTTCATCAGTGCTAGTTCTTACAGGGACTTAAGAATAATACCATATTCTAATATTGATTGTCAGAGAGCCATGTAGATCTTAATCAAATCTTTTGTACTGAGGACATTCCTGATTGTTTAAAAAAAAGTAAGTAGTTTTTTTAGTTTTGTTATTTAAATAAGTAATGTGATCAGCACACTTTAAATTGTGATAAATTTTTACGCCTAGATACGTTACGTGGTTAACATTTTCTAATGATAGATACATTTTACATTGACCATTCAAATGTGGTCAACTCTTTAGTTTCAAGATAAGGTTTGTTTAAATTTTATAATAATTCAACAACAAACAATTTTGAGGGGTAATCTGTGAATACAATATGAATGAGATCAAAACACAGGCGAAGCCGAAGCAAGTAGAAAATATTTATATGGAGAATATTTGCGTGTGGGGATTTGGCACTCAGGCTTATCCCACCAGTAAGCGCATGTAGGAGCTTATCAATATTACGTCCTCCCTTTTATGGAAGCCTTAAACTCATCCTTGGCAAGGTCCAATTACTTCATTTGAATAAAAATGGTTGGTAAGGGATTTCTACTGAATTCACACTTTTTGGTCAATTGTTGAAATGATACGTTTACCCAAGCCTACCGCAATCGTTTTTATTGAAAGTTTTTTTTTTAAATACGTAATAAACTTTTTTTAATTTCTTTAATTCACTCACATTGAATGCATTTTATCGTCGGAAGACTTCTGGCGTTTGACTTTGCTAATAGACCTCTCTTAAATGCCTCCAACTTTTTCAATTCTGTTTTCTTTTTCAATTATCCTTGATTAGTCCAAATACCGCCAGGGTCTATGCTATGTATGATCCAGGTATTGTAATTGGATAAATAAATCTGTATATATATATAATTTCTTCAGTTGTGCGAGGTGCCCATTTTATTCCCACTCGAGTGGGTGATTATTACGGTAAAGTTAGTCAACTTTAACTTGATCCTCTGTAATTCATTAGTTATTCTAACTAGCAAGGATATACCTAGCGTGGCTTATTCTGCAGCTCTCCCTAGTAATAAATCTCTCCTTAATAAATTACCAAAAATATTTAAACACGCCTAATTTATAATTACACGACTGATATTATGGCCACAGACTAACGTCTGGTGGTAATACCAACTGCTGCAAGAAAAACATTTATTTTAAAAGTCCGGTCCACGCATTAAATTATTATGCCACGACCACACGATCGCTCGTACCTAATAAGTACCTAATGAGGAAGAAATTGTGTCAATAATATTATAAATTTCGGTAGACTTTTTACGAATGTCGGCAGATCGATAGATTTTAGCTAAAATGGCATCACTAGTTCGTTTGAAACGTTGGTCGATCCTGTAGTTGCCCGATTTATAGTCACTATACGATCGGCCAACGTCCAACTGCGAATCGAGTTCAGGTTGGGACGTTGGGCGATTGTGCGGTCGTAGCATTACGTTATATTAAATCAGCTATAACAAAGCTGTAAGGCAAGACCGAAGTCATGAAAAGTCTGACTAAGTATCCGCGGCTCGCCTCTTTACCCGTACTTTTTTTTACTATTCTTATTATTTCCACGCTGTAGACAAATTTATAAGCCTGAATTTAAGCCCCCTAATACCCCTGGATCCTAAATTTAACCTGCTAAAGCTGGCGTTCTTGGTGTGACGTCATAGTCCAACCTCAGAGGTGCTTAGAGCTGTTAAATGGCGTAATCATCTCTTATCTAACACATTACGAAGAATTATAATAGTTGTGGTGGTCGATAGCCTGATGGCAGTGCCGTGCACAGAGTTTTTTTTAATCAGGCGAGCCACTAGGATAAATAGTGAATTAATTGAAATTTAAAAAAATACTAATTATAATTAAATGATTTGTATAGCACCGGTTTTGTGAAAAATCACCTCAACAGCACCGTACAAATATTATTTCCTATTCTGTATCTAATTATGTACAAACAGATATAGAAAAAATATACTCACTTGGCAGGTTGCTTCAGATGAACACAGTTTTATTAGAAAATTTAAGATTAGAGAAGATACGATTTTTACAGTTCCTATTTTATTCTCCTTTTCTATTGATATTACATTTATTATAAGATTGGTGGCACTGGAAGAGTATGTATTTATTTATTTATTTATATATGTAATTTTTATAACTGGAGAATATTTATAAAATGACCGTAAAAAGCTTAAGAAGTTTTTATTAGATACTTTTTTCACACATTTAGTTATAGTGTTGCGAGCTGTGGACGCATTTGCGCACCTGCGTGTGAAAAAAATACTTTTTCTATAACTGACTTTAGGTAAGCACCAACCGGCTAGCCTAGCTAAGCAATGAACGTGTACTTTCATTTTTAGATATGATTATCTGAAAAGATGAATTTTAAGTTTATATCTGAATTATGACGAGGCAAATAAGTCGTGGTAAGTTTTGCTAGGAATGGCCAAGCTGCTGGCTTCAGTCGATGTTTGCCACATTAAATATCCAAATAAACGCTTCATTTACGCATATTATAACAATCCAGTTACTGCATATGTACTACATGATAGTAATTTCGTTAGAAAAGTTGTACTAATTAATAGAGGTACCAGCAGATGGCACTGGTTGTTACATTTGTATTTCGCAATGATAAGCACGGCCTTTTGCGACACTAACACAAACGAATATTCTTTTGACTGCGCATTGCGCACACATGTATTTTTGTGTAGAATACCGTCAACATTTGAATATGACGTTTTGCTTGCTTAGTTCTGGCTTTTGACACTTATAGTAGGACGAGCGGTGGAGCGCGTGCCGCGCTGCCATTCGTAGCTATGACTTCACGCGTATTTTTGAAAGTATATATTGATTTCTTGTAATCTATATGTATAAAATTTCATGTTTGTCTGTTTTTCTGTTCTCGATTTTCTCGAAAATGACTACACCAGTTTCGCTGAAAATAGCACAGTTTGTTCTTATTAGTAATGTTACAAAATTAGTACGAAAAACCTTGAACCCGCCATGTTGTATTGAGATTAGCCCATATATATGCCACTCTGGTTAGCCATAGATTACATATTCAAAATACGATGGTTTGTTTGGGAAGAATTTTTTCAAAATGGAAAACACAAGTTGGTACCAACTTAGGAACTTTATTATTTAGATACATTTTGAAAAAAAAAGTGTTTTGAATAAAAGAAAATTAGAGATAGTGATAGTTATCACAAGGCATTACTTTCGCTGTCTGGTCAATTATGGCACCCAAACGACAAGCAAGAATTCACAACTTCGTATTTTTATTCTAAAAAATAAATTATCCCGAGCAAGGCCGGGTACACATCAGCTAGTATTTTTATAAATTTGAATATTATCTATTTTTATCTGATTAATGTAGGGTAGGAACCTTAGAGTAACAATATATAGAGACCTCACTTTGCGAGATGTTGAAGCGAGTTTTTGACCAAGGGTGACCTCAGGGGTGTGGCCTTACCATGGCTAACAGGGTTGCTACAAATTAAATAAATTAGTTATTTTGTTGTGAGTCAGTAGGCAGTCGTAAATCTTGAAAACGATTAATGTAATATTATTTGTTTATTTAAGGAACATAATCAATAAAATTTATCGGTAGATAATATAACATGAAATAAAGTTACATTAAAAATTTGTTTAAAAAGAAAAGTAATGTAAAGCATTGTAGTGTGATACAGTGTCTCCGCTTTGACTGTTGCAAAATCGAAATTTTTCTTGTTAATTTAACAATTCGTGTATTACGGCGATCTAAAATACGTCTTAAAATTATTTTCCGTAGGGTTTCAGGTACGGAGTCGGGCGTTAGATGTCCAATGCTATCTGAATTTTCCATAATCTGTAAATATGAAAACCAATAATTAATTTGTGATTTAATAGCTTCATTTGTATTTTTATTACATACTATATAGGTCTGGTATATTGTCCGACAGATATCACCGAACTGAAGTTCGTGCGTTTTAAGAAGTTGGCTTCATCGACTAACACCCCCCCACAAATGAATGTTTTGAACAAAAATTGTTTGTCTCTCTTTATCATATGTTTACAGAACCGAGCATAAAGAGAGAGTTATATATTGCGAGTATGTCAACTATTCGTATTATTATTTAGGAAGATTAGAAAGGTCTCTAGGTATATTATTACTCTAAGGTAGGAACTAGGCAGTACTTATGTGCCAATATGGAAAGCACGCCTCTGCCTTGTGGGTAGAACGCTTTACTATGAGTTGGACGGACCAAGGCCAATACTCACAGCGGTTGACGGATTCACTTCCCTTTCAATACATGCTATACTTGAGAGGTGGAGACTATAAATCTTAGGGTGAATAGCCATTTAAAAAAAGTACTTGAAATTATTGTTTACAAGGAAAGTGTTCCGAGTAACGTAAAAATGAATTTCTCCGAGTAATTTAACAGAAACAAACCGTGTTCAAATAGAAACCCATTCTTATAGGCATAAAGTTTATAAAAAATGATTTCTGACAATTTAAGCATGTGCTTTCAACGAAGTGATTAATAGGTGGATATTATTCATAATTCCTAGGAAAGTTGGACAGAGTAATAAACATGTATTGAGTACTAGGAATTTCAACATTCTTTCTAGGAAAAGTTTTATATCAGTTTCGTATCATATCACGATCTGCTAAAAAAATTGATTATACTATTTGAAATGTCAACGGGATGGATATTTTCCTTTGTTCCAACTTCTTGGTGATATCGATGGTAACTATTGATTAAACCGTTTTTTTTTCAAGTTTACTGGAATTTAATATACCTATGTGGTTATCCCACGACTGGAGCCATCAGATCTTTTCGTGTTAAAGTCGTGGTTAAATCAATTTAATATTCAGTCGGTATTTTTTTCATTATCTTCAAAGGCATCGTTTTCCGCGGTTTGAAGTGTTAAACCAATTTTCTAAATTGTAACAAATGGGAATGTGAGAATTTTTTTTTTGACTTATAAATTAAACTAAACCATAATTTTAGCTATCTCACGAATGAAACAACCGTCTCCGTCAGTAGGATCATAACAGTTGAAGTTGCTCTCAGTATCGCACTGGTTAAAGGCCACCGTTCAGATTAATCGGATAAATTAATAAATCAGACCACCGTTCAGATACTCGTGATTAAAAAAGAGTTTAAGCTAGCCTCTTTCAGCATAGATTACCCCTAGTGAGACAGTCACAGTAAAAACATGTACATTTTAGGTATAAATGTACTAATAATAAATAAATAAAAAATAAATATTAGGCACTTTGCTTGTAATGGCGTTAGCCGTGTTTGGTGACCAGATCTGGGTACCCAGGTACTTACCAACCTTTCTCTTCCCCATCCCCTTCCATTTCTCACTCCATTCAGCCTCACGAAATATTACAATTGGCATGGTCCCGCTGAGTCCGGACAGTTGAGAGCAGTAACTTGGTAGTCACAAAAATTATAATTTTGAATGTCATGAGTGAGTTCTGTAGTTTATGATGGCATTGGGTATATTATGTATAATACTTAGTGACTTGAAAATGATATGAAAATCAAGGTGCTCCAAATAAAATTGTTTATATAAGTAAGGTATCTAATATGTATGTTTACCTGAGCCAGGTGTGCCTTCATGTTCGGCGAGCTGACGGACAAGGAGACCATCGAGAGGATCGACCAGGTACTCGAGGCGCAGCTTCACGACCAGTTCGAGATCCTGCTTTACAAGAAAAATAGTAAGTCCACCAACAAACTGACCAGCCTATATCACCTAGCTAGCCCCCTACATTTCTTATTTTTCTTATATACAAAAATTAAAAATATATATTTTAACTCCTTCGCAATAAAATTTATCTGCTCGATGTTCTAAGAAATTAACGATTTTATTGACAACTTATTAAACTGTTTTGAATCAGTGGTAACTGGTGACTTGTGCAAGAGAGCTAATGTTGAAAACAAAACTTACGCATTTGTGTAACCGGAATTTGTTGTAATATTAAGTTTTTTAGGAAATCCTTAAAAAATTCCTTAATTGTAATTTCTACAGTTTTTTAACTCGATTCTCTAACAAAGAAAAGATATCCTGTCACCACTGAATAATTTCTTCAAAATATTGATATTCACTTTGAAATGTCATTATTAATAAATTAATAGATATTACTTTGTAAACACCACTTTCTTAATATAGAAATATCAATATGTTTCGAAAGCGATGCTTTCTTCATCAGGAATATATAGAACACTAAAAAATAACAATGTCAAGTATAGAAAAATGATAAACATAAACAAAAAGTGATTAAGGTAGGTAAGCAATTAATCATGAATGATTATAAAACATTAAATAACAAATTTAAATAGAAATTTAAAAAATATATATATTTATATTATTAATATAAATAAAATCAAGAAAATAATAATGGTTGTTTTTATCAAAATAATATTTCTAAAATAGTTACTATCATGAAAATAAATTCAATAGATAGCTATTTTAAATAAATATTTATTTATCATTTGTCCATACTTGACATTGTTATTTTTTAGTATTCTGTGTGTCCTGTGATATTTATATATTTAAAAAAATGGTGTTTACAAATAATTTTTTATTAATTTAGTAATTACAATTATTTGTGCGTTTTGTGTAGAATGAGAAATTGTTTAAAACCTTTAATTTCTTCCAACATCAGCTAGCAATAATATATTTGTGCCAAGACAGTATTATTACAGGAGAATACATATGCTTAATATTAGCGTTTTACAATAAATTTAAAAAACTACAAATTTTAATGCCGTAATTTAAGGTTAACTATTTATTAAAAGATTTAATACGTTTCGATTCATATTCAAACCAGACAACTGTTACATAATTATAAATGTTATTTTTAGGTTCATAAGAAGGTCGCCAGACTACGGAGGGTGTGTTTAAAATTTGTAAAAAGTTACGCTTTTTCTCCCTCCACCCACCCCTACACTCCGCTAGCAGTGAATACATCCTCATTATTGTTCACGCTGACTTTTACAGGAATGAAAATAATAACTAGATTTATATTCGCTTCCTTCCAAAAACCTTTTGATTCCGATAAAACCTATATTTGGTTATAAAACCGAAGTCACCCTTAAAGATGCTTTTTGACGGTCTCCGTGGTTGAGTGGCTACGATTCTTAGCTACGAACCCGGAGGTGGCGGGTTCAAATCCCGGCGTGCGCAATTTAATTTTCATAATGTATTTATTTAAAATAATATATAGTATATTTTTGCGACACGTTCCAGAGATGTAGATACTGTCAGTATCGCCCTGGTGAAAGACCATCATTCAGAATCGAAACGTTACTTGAAATGGCTTTTGACGTGTTTGGTGAGCAGATCTTTTTTTAACTCTACACAGCAGGCGCAGAGAGAAATAATTTCCCTCAAGGCCTATATCATCTTTGGGGATGCTGTGTGAGGGGTATTTTAGGGGAAAGGAAGGAGTGAATGAAAGAAGGTCTTGAAGAGACCTATGTTGTAGGATGGAGGAAACAGAGATCGGCATACCATACCACAGCCGAGTTGTTGAACACAAGAACGAGTCGTGGAAGCGATCCGTTCTCATGTGACAAATGTCAACCGTGTGCAAATGTTGGGCTCGCGTTTGGCGAGTTTCCCGACTATGCACCAATGCCGAACGCATCAATAACACTAGTTCCTTAGAGCATCCTTAATTAAAATACTCGTAGAACAAGGACAGCATTCCCACCTGACGTCTGTGTTCCAAAGATTGCAGTCCGTTTATTAAGATAAAATTATAGCTAGGTACTTCCCCATCTTCCTCCAATCTATCCAATCCCCCCCCCCCTCAATATCTTCATCCTCACAACATACCCCAATTGGGGATGCCATGGTCTCACTGGCTCCAGACGGTTGGGAGCAGCTGGGACTCTTGTGTGGTATCACGTAATTTTTTAAATATTTTTAAGTGATTTGTGATGGTTTCTAATGCGTGTATTATAAATAGAGAGAGAAAAATGACTCATAGTAAGTGATCAAAAAAAATTTTCAAATGAAGAATACACACTCTCAAAATCCCGTGAGCACATCACTTGGTAAACAAAGGAGACATATTTTTATGGTATAATTAATCACAAAGTAGTTGAAGTGGAGATTTGTTGTACCCGACAAGCGTCTGACAAATTACTGGCAGCAAACAGATGGTGTTTTATTTACTTATTTATAAGTAATTAGTTGAATAGTTCACTGAGTGATGTCAGTTAGTGACTTTGAGAAGTAATGTTTACTTTTAGATGGCTAAGTAACGCTGTTAGCATAAGAAAATTTCCAAAGAACAACAATTCAACAAAGCTGTCCTACAATACGGGGAATCGTTAATATAAGCTTTTAAATCAGTTTCTATTATTACAATTCCTTTGTAATTTTTTCGTCATTAGTTTCGAAAGGTATTTTTCCAAATTATCATATAGACAAGTCCTATGTGAATAAACCAACCCAAAACTCTAGAGAAAGACATGCGAATAAGAATTTTCCTCCCGTCTTTCCCAGAATCTCTGCATTTCATCTCACAGTCCCATAAATTCTTCTATTTGGCAAATGTGAAGATTACTTTCGAGTCCCTAGTTCCTACGTATAGCAGAGTTGGTGCCTCGGTAAAGGGTATTTTCAAAAGATCTGTTTTTCCTATCTTTTAAGGTCAAATATAAGATTGAAACTGTGATCTATATCTCTAGTGAACCGATTGTTTTTTCTCATTTTCGTCTACGCGGTTTTATTTTTGTTTTACTGTCATGTTATAAGCATTTACTATTTCTTATCTTTGCTGAACACCACAAACAGTGTTGCAATGCAAACAGATGCATCATTTCGTGTTGCATGTTACAATATTTTAAGAATACTTTGTTTCCGTTTAGCTAGTCCCTTCCATCGTTACATGCACATTATGTAATTAAAATAATATTTCAAATATTTCAATTACGCTGGAATTTGATACATTTTTAATGAACACAACAGGCTCAAAATTACAAAATAGTACACCCAATTTTTGTCTACTTCTTGATAAATTCGCTTTCTGCTAAACTGAAATTCATATAAAAAAGTAATGCATTTTCCTGGCCAACATAAGTTAGCAGAATAATACGTTCTCGGACTAGAAGCACAAAACAAACTTGTGTATTTTATATGGATGGTTTGATTCACTAAATCAGAAATACAGCACTGGCAGAACACGATAGGATTTAGGTAATGACTTTGAATTTTGATTATATCTGTGTACACTTTCGGGGACAGTATTTAGTGGGAATTGTGTGTCGTGTGTATGTTGTGTTGCAGGGTGTTTACCAACTTGGGTCGATAGTCGAGGAGTTGCCTACAGCAGCCAGTAAAAGTGGCAGTAGCAATAGGCAGCCGTAAGTAGTTGCGTAATCAGCGAAAGGTCAAGTCGAGCGAATACATTATTCGGCTGCGAACATCATTTTGTTGATGAGGCTAATTATGAAATAAACTTGGCGAGGCTAAGAATATTTAGCCCCATTATTAGAGTTGCTTATGTAGGTGTAGGTGTGGTGCCTTGAAGTTCCGGGGCGAATTCATCCACCATTTTTATATTCAACCTTGGCGATGGAAGCGTGGAGAGGCCTACAATTTACAGTGAACCTTAATAATAATAATAGTTCTTTATTCCAGAAGGTATGTAGGGGTAGTGCAATACAACACGTTCCATAAGTGATAATAAGTGATATTTGATGGTTTTCCGTCTCCAAAGGGCCTTCAAGGGAGATTCCATCCATGCAGCCGTGGCAGTAATGATGGTATTCTTGGATTGACGTACTTTGCACCATAGACTTCCCATGCGGCGGCGGAGAAGTGCCCTGAAAGAGTGCACTCGTCCTTCCAGGAACATTTCTGTAGCGCTGCAGTATCTCGGTAGACGGAATAGTTGGCGATGTGCATTATCGTAGGTGACTTTTATCTTTTGACATTGGGATGCAGTGCAATGCACCCACAGTTCTGACGTATACAGAGATGTGCAGAATGTGTCGAACAGTATTCTTTTGACGTTTGCGCTGCAAAACGCCTCGACAGCATACTCGCTCTAACGGATATCGCTCTTCTCTGGCTCTCCATATCCACAATGTCCTTCAGGTCATTCGTGATAATATGTCCCGAGTATTTGACGCTACGAACGACATCCATTTTCCTTCTATCTAGCCATACGAAGGGTGCTTGCGTGATTTCCTAATATTTCGTAACTTTGATAGTTACAATTTTTTTGTGCAATGGCATAAAGTAAGTAATTATTCTCTATTTGTCAGCAAAGAGAACTATGTAGCACTGGAAACCTGTCCTGAAATGAACAGTATAAAGATGCTCGTACGTAAAATCCCGATGAGCACAAGAAAAATGAGTTATTAGTTAATGTAGAGTATTTGTATGCATTTTGAATGTGCACATATATTCGTAGTAATAAATTTTTCACCCAGGGCTTTTAGCTTTAGCCCTGAAGTCATATTTTTTTCTAAAATATATGTTATGTCATGAGTTAAATTCTCCACATTTATTACTTTTCTGCGTCTCAAATTAATACTTTTTCAAATATAAAAATAATTACTTATTACACCTACAAAATAATTTTAAAAAATGCATTCGAGTAACTGTTTATATCATACACTATACAGTACTTTGAGTAATACTGTAAGCTTCATGAAGTACGAATTCAGTAACGTCGTACATTTTGCAGGTAGTTTACAAAAGAGTGCTCTTCCAAATTTTCACATGGTCATGCCGCCATTAGCGCTGTTCTTTGCCAATTAATATTAATTACTTGTATGCAGGTTTTTACTTTCCCGAACTGGGTCACTACTCGTATGCCTACTGTATTTTCAGCACACACCACAGCGCCATCTACTCGCTGCGGTTAGAATGAGCCTAAACTACAAATGGTTATTGCAAAAGATGTGCATTTTCACCAATGATATTGCCATTGAAAGCGAACCTGGAATATGTAAATAATCATATTCTACTGTTACTGGGCAATAAGGTGAAAGTTTGTTCACGGGTTTGTTTTTGGATGCTGAAAAAAACAATGTAGCTATATTCTTTACTCCCACAGACTATATTTATAATGACCTGAATTTAATGTCTCTGAAACAATTATATTCAAAAGATATTTTAATGTACGCATTCAAAAACCAGAATAACTTTGCGCTTACAAACTCGGCTCAATTCACAAGATCTTCATTACAATTTACATTCCGCCAAACTACAACTAAAACAACTTTTAGACAAAGAAATTTGCAATATTTCTCTATAAAAGTATTTAACATCCTCCCTCTAGCAATAAAAAACCATTACAAAATTAACGGACTTCAAAAGAAGTATTAATTTATAGATTATGGACACGGGAAGGAAGAATATGGATATGATTTTACAATGGAACAGAGTTTAATGGCCACTGTATGTTTTCTCCTAGATTTTAGAATTTTTTATTAATTTAATGCATTATAATTTTCCTCTAGTAATATTTTAACATGATTACGAAAACTCACTTAAAATATTTACCAAACTTAACCTAATTTTTAATCCATACATTAAACCATGTACGATGTGACCTTATAACGGGGTACCCCAGTAAGGTCATATTTTTTGCAAATTTTGTAAAACATTATGAAATAAAAATTAAATAAAAAAAAATGTGTTTAAATTTTACTCAATGTAATCCGAATAGGGTGAAACTCACGACAAATTGTTTAGCGGATAGTTATCCGGATTAGAGTGGCACTCCCGTGAGTTATTAATCAAGCTCATTATGGGACTTTTAATTATTTGTCCATAATACCTGGTTTTGTAAAGTTTATAAAGCAAATATTTATATTAAAATAAAGATGGATATATATAAACAACAGGAAAATAACACAAACAAAGGGACAGGCTCGAAATATACAGATACAATTAAAAAAATACGTAAAAATACATAAAAAATGTTTAACAAGGAAGAAAAAAGTTTACCTATATCAAAATATACAAAGTTTAGCAGGACGGCCATCAGAGTTGGTACATATAAATAACTCATTTTCCAAATAGCATTAAAATAACAGGATTTCAAAATATCATTTCGAGAAAGGCGTACACACGTCTTAATTCTTCGGGGAATTTGTTATAGCTGGTGTAGGCAATGTATTCCAATGATTTCAGTCCGTATTTTTTTCGCGTGTATTTTTGATATGTGTAGTTTGCAGTGTTGTCGTGTATTATATTAGTGACAACTTGTTATTACTGTTTTTCGTGAAATGCAAAAAGTGTCGATTGAATTTATTTTGAAACTGTTTTAATCACTGTGCTAGGGTTTCAACTATCCAGTAGAACCAATGGGCATCATCAATTTGGAGTATACAGAAAAAGTAAACAGGAAAGGGTTCGGGTAACGTTGGAAACCACTTGGCTATTAAATTCTGGCCAAAAAACGTTGCTAATCATTTGAAGGAACGCCAACTGTTCAATTCTCAACAGTGGCTTCTCACCGAGGGCGATACTGTGATTATCTTCAACTGTACCAAATATTAATTAAATACGTATTATTTCATAAACAATTGGTCTCTGGTTTGAATAATGATAAACAAATATATGTATTCTCCTAATAAAACTGTTAATCAAAACACATAATTATACAAAATAGCTCTCTTCAATAATATTTTATTAATAAGAACCAATTTAATAACCTATAAAAAGCTTTGTACAAAGTATGTTATCAAAATCTTATGTATTTATTTTCTTACTATAAAAAATACTAAATATATGCCTATTTTTACTTCTTGTCTCTTACTTAAGTAGGTTGTGTATTACTGGTCAATCGGTTAGTTTACTTATTTCCATATACATTATTTTATATTACAATAAACATTTAGCCATAAAATAAATCGGATATATTTAATACAACCCTAATAAATATACGTTTTGCTGATTTTTTTATAATAGATTTGTGAACTTTAAAGTTGTTGAATCACACTAATTTTTAGCCCCAAGATCATGTATGTAAAACTCAAACACAACATTATGCAAGACTGCTTAGTTTGAATGGGCTTTGTGTTATGTCCCGTTCTGTTTTTGTGGAGATTTCTTTGAAATAGTTTGAATAGTGTTTAGTTATTTGTTTCACTTTGTGTTAGATAAACATACATATATTACAAATTAAAAACTAAATAGACAACACAAGTAAAGATATTGATATTTTATTTTACTCCCAAAAAATGTGTGTTTTATGTGAATCTGTTAAAAAAATTAATTAATTAAATATTTAATGATTAGTTGAGATACTTAATGCGTGTGTGTTTTTCCTGAAATTGTAGAAGTGTGTTATATTTCTAATTATCATGTGCCTAAATAATGCATTAATATTTGATATTATTCCTTAGCTTGGCCAGATTGCTCATTTTTCAGCTATTTAATCTTTTCTAGGTGATTTGTTATTATTTTAACAACGTATTTAGTTTTGTGTTAAATACACTTTAAAGAAACGAGTAGGAACTTCTGTTCGGGAGTACCTGCCGAGTTGATTTTTATTTTTTTTTATTCTTGCAACTCTGAAAAAAGGCGCAATTTGAAGAGTATACATAGTCACCTCACACCTCTGTATATTATGATCTTTCTCGCTCCCACGCATGGCGATTGACTGCTGTTTCTCTCTCCTTTCTCTTTCTATCTCGCTCGTGTGCTCCTTCTTACCTACGTTAAATGCTACCCGTTGAAAATTAACTATGTGAAAAAAAAGAACACAAAGGTACGTATGCACTTTGCATTTATTTGATTGGCCGCTTGTAGTACGGACATAACTAAATAACCAATACAAAAACATGTGAAATCAAAAGGGGGTACTCCTTTATCCTTTGTTATACTAGTTGATATTTCAAAATCTCGGAGATGTTAAATCGAATTTCTTGAAAATTGATTAAATCAAAGATCATAAGGTTTGTTATTGGTTATTTTGTCAATTTCTGGCTTCTTATGTTGTATTTATTTTGACTTATTCCAAGAGTCGAAGTAATGAGTCGTATATTATGTTGAATTAAAGGTGTTTACCCTATAAATATGTTTTCGTGTATTTTCCTAATTAATGCTTACTGATGGTAAGTCAGATGGAGAAATTGAAAGAACGCGATTTCTTATCATCATTGGAGGTTTTAATTTAGATCATCAACAGAAATATCAATAAGGAACTCCAGTCCATTTTTTTTATCACTAATGTCGTTCACACTTAAATACCAGTATACTTCGTTATTTTTATAAAGTTAATTTTCATAGTTAAAATAATTTTCAAAGTTTTAATTTTTCAAAGGCCGCCAAAACGCTCCAAATCTATGAACGGTCGGTTTTAAGGATAGAATGTCAAATGGCAAAACATGTATGAGTTTTACCGTACATATTTTTTTATATTCTATTCATAGTAAACCAAAAGTAAAGATAAGTAATAACATTATGTACCTTTTTAGAAACTTTGACTCGAAGAATAATAATAGTATTGAGCAATAACATTATCAAAATATCCATATTGATAATTGGTTTGCTCATGAATACTCAAATTTTTGTTATTAATAATATTTTTTTTTATATTGAACAACAATTATAGAGCTTTAACCCAAATTAAGTTTAAATTTCACCAAAGCTAAAAAAATACGAAACAAAATCGAAAAATATAAATCTCCATACTAATCCAAAAACAGAATATACACGGGACGTCAGATGTCCCAAATACAATGGTACCAGTATAACAAGGTGTTTTGATGAGAAGATTATTTATTCACTTTTAAATACCGATTTATAAATTCTACGTATGATTATGTATAATAAAAGTTATGTATTCAGAATCGGCGTTTACTGATATAATGAATATATATTTTTAAAGTCATAATATTTTTCACTGGAGTTCCTTATTCTTTCAATGCTACGTAAGAAGTTTTTGAAGAGAATTTCACTTGAAGAAAATATGTTATTATTATTTTTCTTTCGTTTAACAAGCTCAAGTCATAATAAATTACTCTTTGTTTATTATTGTATTCTACAGCTTTTTTGCAAATAAATATGCTGATCTTTTTTTCTCTTTCGCATGTGTTCTTTGATTCTATTTGAAAGAATGCAGCAAAATTTCCCTTTCTTTCTTCTTCCTTCTTCTACTACTACAAAGAGTGTTTTTGATTGAAATTGTGTATTTAAGAATAAGAGCTGCAGATCTTAAAGAAAATGTATAAAATTAGTACTGTTTCTATTGTTCCCGAAGCAACGGCATGCGATGAAAGTAATACAGATTTGTCTGTAGGCGGTTAGTATACATTTTGTGAAAACTGAGTATGTTTGCATTTTTTGATAATTTTTCTCTATTTCTTCTTCGTACATCGCTTCCCTCAAAACGTAGATAAAACACGTTAACTAAGCTTGAACCTTTAATTACTTTGATTGCTTCTAGAAATATTACTTTGATCCGAATATTAATTCAATTTTCGTATTGTAAATGTACAAATTGTAGGAATATATAATATTTATTATGTTTGTATACATTATTGTTTCTCACTCTGAAAGGATATTGGGTTCGCCCTTAGAAACCAATAACTCTGTGAATGAACCAAATATTACAATCGTCTGATTTGATCTTTGTATTTTTCAAAAGTAACGAATGAAACCCTAATTTGATTGGATCGCTGCTTTCCTTGATACGATAACAAGCTTCTCAAAAGCATTGCATAAATCTGTCTAACATGAAACCTCATTGAATAAATATTCAAAAACACATATCTTACTTATCGAGTGATTGCTTTCATCATTGCTTTATCTTGCCAAATACTCTAACATGACAATACCTCTAGCTTCAGACGTTTGATGGCAACATGCTACACCAGCGCCCTCTGGCGGCCCGAGTTGTACGATTTTATTTTTTCATATATTTTAATTGATTTTCTGTGAAATATATATCTTCAAATGGTTATACATTTTTAATTTCCCCGTTACAGCACATATAAATAAATAAAAATATAAATTATGACATGTTGAGCCAAAAGAAGTTTAAAAATAAGAAATAAAAGGAAATTTCTAACAATTTTTTAAATAAGTATTTCCTGCGAAAGATGTGTAATAATTTGGAGTCATTATTAATATAATAAATAAAACTAACTTTGTTTAAACCACTGTTTTTTTAACATATAAATAACTACATGTTTCAGAAGCAACGCTCCCCTCATCAGGATAAACAATATAGTAAAAATAATGACAAGTATAGAGAAATAGTAAGCAAATATATAAATTATGAAGATACATTATTAATTATTTTAGGTATATTGCTTATCCTGCTGAGGGGAGTTTTCCTTCTGAAATATGTAGGTATTTATATTTTAAAATCAGTGGTTTCAATAAATTTATTCTTATTTAAATAAGTATTTATTTCACTTCTAAACCACCAGATCGAGCGCGAGGATAGAGCGGCGAGGCTTATAAATATTAGTAGAAACCTAATATTCTCATTAATATTTTATCGTTTATGAGGAAAAATGTATTTAAATCCTAACAATATATCTAATATTTGTTTTTTGAATTTTCGATTTCCATAATTCATGGAAAATCTATTAAAATGTATGGAAAAACCCAATTTTGGCGCTAGTGTCGCATGTTGCGATCTCAATGTATGGTAAATATCGGGAGCTGGAGGTATTTTCATATTTTTACGGTATTTGATCTTACGAACAAAGTTTCTGTAATGGCACGTTTCTGTAATGGCAGATTCAAATTGACCCTTGGGAGCGCCGAGCTTATTTTTTTATTTTCTCAGACAATTTCATTCACATCAATCATTTGAACGACTCTTCTGAGGAATACACCCATTCAGATAATTCACAGGTGTGGGAGTTTCACGCTATAATAGCTTAGTGAGAAAAGCACTCACCCGGTAAGTTCGAAGCTCCAAGTTTATCAGCAAAAGACTTTTTATTGAAAGGATGTTTCTGAATAGGTACTTTTTCAATGACTTAATGAACAAGATGGTTCCGCTTGAATCCAATGATTCTGCCGTCAGATTAAACTGACGGGAATGAACAGAAAGTCGTGGTTGTCTGTAATACCCACGGAAAGAGAACCACTTGACTAACAGATATTTATTTGTTCTTGGACGCAGGCACTCCTAGAGGTAGGTTATTTTTTTGTTTGTTTTATTATTATTCTGTTTGGAAAGTTCATGCGTATTTTCGGTTCGAAAGAAAATAATTAAACATAAATTATTACATTTAAAAAAGTACCTCTACTTTGTAATTCTCCAAAGAACTATTTTTGTTTTAAAGAATCGAGTAACGTGAGTTACACAATATGGATGTAAATTCTGCGTGGTTTACATTGACCTATGTATAATTCAGGAGGTTAGTAACTGAATACTCACTACGATAAATGTGCAAGAAGTTTCCAGGCAGTCACTATTTTATAATTTAAACTGTAAAATAAATACCTACTCATACAACCCTATTCTTCTAGACATTTTCATACAAGAAATATACATGATCCATTTACACTTTAAACCTAAAATCAGTGAACAAGTAGACTATCAGACTTCTGTTGAAAAACATCTTAATAACAGCTCCGAACGAAAATCTGTTATATTTTATTTTCCTTGAATTTCAACTTAATTATTATTAAAAACGGAAGAGCAATATTTGTAATTTACTTACCACCAAAATTCTGTAAAATGTTCATCGTATTAAAAGAAGGTCAAGGAATTCGTTATCTGAAATTCTAATTTTCCCGAGATAGGTAAAATTAAATGAACGTTAGTTTCTAGTTAAGATTCTTCTTTCATTCTCAGAGACGTCATAGTTTGTAAGTCAATTCTTAATTTTGCAAAGGCAAAGTGATCTGAATTTTATACCATTCAAGTGGCTGTTTCACTGCCGTCAAAGACGTTCCATATATCCAGGGATTTTGACAGTCGCTAAAAGAATGAGATAGTAAACTATTTTTTCATTCTACTATGTTCTACATAAAGTTCAATCCATTGATCTATAATTTTACGAATTGAATTTAAATTAGACATAATTAATTGTTAAGGGTCTTTTGTACCAGAGCATGTATTCCAAGAAAGAAAGACATTTTCGAAATAAGTACGCACAATATCGATGAATGTTAAAGGAAAAAATGAGTAATTTCCGAGTTCAAGTCTAGTCATGTTCAATTGAGAGATGGTGTTCTCGAGGTGTACTCGTAAATTTTTGGACAAACCACACGCACATTCTATTGTCCTAATTAAATAATTCTGGTAACAATATAATGTGTTTGTATATTTGTGGATGCCCTTTAAGGCCCCAGTGTAGAGGTACGGGGCAATGGGCACACTGTATCTGTACAGTACACCTGGGCACCAGGGTCCAGGGGTCCAGAAGGCCGTGGGTAGTTTACCACTGTCCAACGTAATACAATTTGAGTTCTCGCAGAGTTCAGGTACCTCTTGCTTTTAGCTACCCAGGAATACTTTAATGAATTCCTCTGTATGTAGCTCTCAAGAGAATTCTCGGAAGGGATGAGACTGAAGCTCAGAGCACGAGATTTGTTAAATAAACGAACATTTCAGGAGGTTTTTTCAAGCTCTTTATGGCCGACGCGAAGAAGTATTTTGTGGCCGGGCAGAATTCTTACCCAGATATTTATTTTTAACCATAGTACCTACCTAAACACACAAACACTGGAAGAAAACGCGTACAAATAAAGATAGTTTAGTAAGTTACATAATAGTTTAGTCGGAATGGAAATAAACATTAAAACTTTTATAAATCTTGCAGAGTATTATTTTATCGTTACCAGTTCCACCGAACAATGGTTGAAACATAATGTATTGTTATTACGTTTATAATTAGTTTGCCTGATTCGAGTCATGGATAATAAAAACAGTCTAGATAATTTTATTATTAATTAATATGTTTATTCGATTATGCTGCTATGCTCAACGTTTAATTCATCAAAAAAATCCGATAAACCCGTGCAAAATATTTTCAAAAAGGCTTAATCAGATATGGAGAATATTTTTTACGTTCGTTCAAAACAATATACCTTTCCGGCCACCGGGAATATCCAGCAAGAAATTTGTTTTTCTGCAACATCCGGTAACACATATAGGCTGTGTGTTACGGCTGGAGGCTGAATGCGGAAGGAGGAGCAATATGGAGTTGTTTTCACCGCACAGTGTTCCCGGTATTCCATTCTGTGTTGCCTTGTCATTAAACTCGGGGAATTTTATTAGTTTTCCACAAATGACGCTGTTCGGGTGTGTTTTGACGGTAAAATATGTTTTAAATGGAAACTGCAAGCCAAGATGCTATAAAAATATTTTTATTAGTTGTTTTCATTTAAAGAACGGATTTTGTTGAACATCTTTTCATTGAACTTTGACTTTCTGAAATTATATTTAGGTATAAGATTTAACCATACCTACACAATAATATAGAAAAAAATGTGTGTTTTTTTAGTATATTGAAAACCAAATACTTGTATTCACCATTTTTAGTTCCAGTTACTATTTTCACATTCCTCCTAATATAAACATTTTCAAACTAGTTCCCCTTAAAATAAAGAGGTGATGTTAAAAGTGTATATCTTTAAATGTTTTCCAATATATTGTGCAAATTTTGCAATAACGATAAAAATGCATCATTTATGTAGAGTTATTATTTTCAGATACAAGTATTTTTATGTTGCCGAGCGTTCACCGTGAAAAAATCATTGTCTTAATTGAGAATTAAAACACTTGTTCCATTTCTTAATTTGCCACTGGAATAGTTTGACGGATATCTTCAGACTGATCTCTCTGTTTCAGCATGGGTTTCAAGTGGAAACGAGTGATGTTTCAAACTAGTTTTTTACAAAAAAGTAATTAAACGATATATGAAATGATTTTTTTTTATTTTTATAAACAATAATTATTAATCTAAAACACTCATCCAAATTGAAAAAACCTTCCGAGCAAAGATAAATGTCGCCGGCAGGACTCGAACCTGCACCCTTCTGATTGCCGGTCAGATGCTCTACCGTTGAGATACGTCGGCTTATCACAAACCCGCCAAGTTAATCAATATATACTAGTGTTCCATTCAATAATTACTGTTTTTATTATATTTTCACCTGTAAACAACCAACTTTATTAGTATGAGAGAGGCTTGTAACGGCTAAATCCCTCAAATAGATGGCGTCGAGACAAATTATGTCTACATTTTTATTGGTGAAAATTGCTTTGACTTGTCAAATATTTATTAATTGATAAACTAAAGTTCTTAAAAACTTAAGACAAGATTTTTGTGCATAGCGCAAAGGGTAACAATTATTATTTTTATAAACAATAATTATTAATCTAAAACACTCATCCAAATTGAAAAAAGAAAAAAAATATTAGAAGGGTGCGGGTTCGAGTCCTGCCGGCGACATTTATCTTTGCTCGGAAGGTTTTTTCAATTTGGATGAGTGTTTTAGATTAATAATTATTGTTTATAAAATAATAATTGTTACCCTTTGCGCTATGCACAAAAATCTTGTCTTAAGTTTTTAAGAACTTTAGTTTATCAATTAATTGATTTTTTTTTGTTAAAAAACCTTTCTAACTTTTTTACACTTATTTATTTTCGACAAATAATAGTAAATACATGGACTCGTTTCGTCCTATCACGGGAATCGTCAGATCAGCACAATTAAATCTAAATCTATGGTATATATAGCATCGATGTCAGGATTGAGTCCCCATGCTTCCTAATATTGTTTTTATTTATGACTTGAAATTTGTTTTATTGCTGACGGTACTGTTTACTATTATGTTTTTAAAAATTGTTTTCGGGATAGTTTATTACCCTCTAGAAGACGGATCACATTGTGTTCGTTTACTGAATCTATTTGTTTAAAAAAAATTATATATAGTTATTCGTGTTAGCTCTTATTTGAACATACGGTTATTTCTGGTTTTGTTTTTTCCCTGTGATTTTCGTTTTGTTTGCTAAAATTAATTTTATAGCAGTTTTTGTCCTGTAGTTACATAAACTATGGGTAACCAGGTATATTTTAATGGGTCTTTAAAATATTTTATTATGTTATAATAGGTACACATCACGGTAATATCCTTCTTAGAGTTCGCCTTGGATGTCTGCGACAAAATACCCAGTTTCATTTTACCCCAGTATTTTATTATGCGTTTCCTATTTACATTCATACGTTAGATACTATAAAGGTTTTTTAATTTAAAATATCATTTTAATATGGAATTCCTCCAGGAATTGACAGTTTCAAAATTAGAGATATTTGAAATGTTTTACAGAACAAGAAAATGGGTATTAGTTTAATTATAACTATGAAAAGGGGCATTTAATAAAAGCACCCACTTAAAACATGTAATGCCTACTACACGTTAAGATCGTGTACCGCGTTGCTGAGTGGAATAAATAAGGGATAAGTTCAGGAAGCAGCGAGCCTCCTAAATATTAAATTTAAGTACGTGCTTCATTCGTGCAAATTAACGCAGAACACGTTGGGAATTATTGTGATTAACATTTAATGAATTCCACCTGCCTTTGTATTAAATGTTCCCATTATGAGATATATAAAAATATTGGAACCTGTCATCGTCAGCGCATCCATGTTTCCGTGAAAAATTGTGGAAAACCGAAATGTTACACAGTTTCGGTGAGAAGGTGACCTCACCGCGTCCCTAATACGTCCCGCGAGGCTCGTTCTAGTGGAAGTGTGGACTGAAATGGACCTGCAAATGGACCGACCGCCAGATATTCCGCGAATTGACTTCCACAAACATACAGCGGTTATGTTGGGCCCCCGTTACACCCACGGCCATTCGCTGCTACCAGAAACACGAGTGGATGCATCCCGGATAATTCCGAAATTTCCAAAACTTTGGCAAACGTGTCATGTTATCATTTTTTTAACCGACATATTTGCCAACTGGTTGACATGTACGTGTATCCATATGAATTTCATTTTTAGGGTAGTATATATCAAAATTGAACATCATTCGTTGTATTATATAATACATGGAGGTGTTTACTTCAATCGACTTCATCTCAGGTGGCGAAGGAGTCATGACAACTGAATTCTGGATAGAAAAACACGATTATTTCCCATTTAGATTACGTAAGTTTAATTTAACTTTGTCTGGTGGTTTGTAAAAGTTCATGGTACTACTTTTACTTTGACTCTGGAATATTGGTTCGAATGTTATTATTATTGAAGAGATTTGTCTATAATTTAATATAAAAGACAATTATCAAAAAAACTCTGCGAACCCGAGAGAACAAATTTAGAAAATGATCTCGGAATAAAATAAATCTCGGGGGAAATTAACCATGAAAGGCAGAAAGTTAAAGATGAATTTAACATGACTTGCCTAGGCGAAAGAGCCATTTTGGAAAGTGCAGTAATCTTTCATTTTCTTCTCCAATTAGAAATTTCTTCAATAATGATAGCTGTGAAAATTACCAATTACATTAATTTCTAGTCGACATTAGGATATTTGTGCTACTCAGTGTTTGGTGTTAGTCGTCATGTGTGTTTCCATGTTTAGTTATTATTTAATAAAACAATTATTTACAAGAAATAACGTGTTGACCATCGAAAATGAAACTCGTTTTTTCCCGGAAATGCAAGTTGCATAATTTCATTTAAAGCTCAATTTCATTTGTTCAGCTTTGGCAAAACATAACACAAGCAAAACTATATTAAACAGCTTTTTGTGAGTGGAAATTTTTTTGTAGAGCGCTGTTGTTCTGTGAATTGCCTTCGATGGTCTATTCTACAATATATAAAGTCCTAGCAATGTACATTTTATAATCTAATCAATTGATTAATGTTGAGCTTTTCAGCGTTACGTTAATACCATTATGTAAAGTGTTACATAATAATTATTCAGGTCATATTGTGCTTGAAGAGTAAAGTCTCGGGTACAAATCCTGGTTCCTCCTGTCACGCCATCTATACCCTCAGTGTCTAGTAGTTATGGCCTAGTTTACAATATGTAGTACCTACTAAACTCTTGTACCCTCAAATCTGTTTTATTGTATTATTTAACCATTATCTAAATATAACATCTAATTTAAAAATTGACTGTCTTTAACAACCATTTTTATTTCATTCTGGTATCGATCGTATTGTCTAGTCAATGTTTTATGATGATTTTCGGATTCCCAAAAAAACTGTATTATTTCGTTTGATGAAATAAATGCTCTCTTAAAATTTTGTACAAATATATGTGTTTTCTTCCCCGTGTTGCTTTACAGCTTAATCAAATTAACATTTTACGAATTTCTCAAAGGGCTTCACGAGCTAACGAATTCACCACCGTTTTTGAGTAATGTTGTCATCGTATGGAGCCATGCCTGTAAATAACCTTAATACACTTCATTACAATATATTAACCCAAAAGAATAAAGACACAAGGAAAGAAGACAAGTACGTTTTAAAAGATTCAAATAAACATTCTTTCTCTTCCATCACATTTACAAACATTGGACATTGTTTCAAAAGCACTTTAACAAGTATACAGCAATTTAAACTTACAATGTGTGACTTACAAAAAAACATTTATATCATTAACAAGTATTTATTCCAAGTATTTCACAAAACCACGCTTTGATTCTTATTCATTATTCTTTAGAAACTGAAATCACCAGTTTTTATTATCTCTGTCACAAAGAGAGCTTTCCAAATGACTCCGTGAAAACTTTAATTCTGTTTAATATCGGAACTCTCTCGCTTCCTTTCATTTTAATATTAAAGCGTAAAGATGTTAAAAAAAAACATATTATTATATTTCATTTTCTAAAGTTTTCTGCTTTCTTCAAACAAAATCTATCTCACTTTTTTTTCTTTTCCTATCATGTAAACAGTTTTTAAAATAACATTAACAAAAGGTATTAAAAAAATTAAAATAAATTTAATTCTTTATCAAGTTGACAGTTTCTACTGATTTACTGTGTATAAACAAGATCATCTAGATTATAGATTCACAATGGCTTTATTACATTAATTCATTTGAGCAATAGTTTAATAGTAATTTATGAAATACTCGATTAAGGCAACTACAAGTATTCGTATTTAATGATTAATTTCTTGATTCACGTAATTTAGGTATAATGTCGAACGTTAATATTAATTGGATTTCATGGCTTATTGGTCACTATTGCTCAAACCTCGGGGGAGAATTATTAGAATCTGAAGTAATAAATCTCTTTGCTATTATAAATTTCTGGACGGCGAACCTTTTGCCAAGTATTTTGCGTGTGTTAGATTTATTTGTTGAACTGAAAGAATACTTTTTCGGTATCATTTATCAACTTGAAGGAAAAGACATCATTCGTAAAATTCAGATAGTGGTAACAATAATTTATTAGGTGTTTCTAATACCTGTGACTTTGACACGCTTCAAAAAATGTTATTTGAGTATTCACTCAAATTATGAACATTAAAAAATAGCTTTGTTTAAAATGAATTTGAAGACCGCATTCAATCCAATTTTACAATTTTTATCTTTATTGTTTTTTAAATTTTAAGAATTGTGTGAATCTTTCACGAAAATGGTTTGATGAAACTTCAAGCTGCATTCCCTTCAAGTTGTATCCGCAAGAGGCTTATCACCCCAGAATCAAATGGCCCCCCTAACTTTAGTGATTCCCCGAAATGACGTGTAATTGTGTGGCTCCATGTAACAGAGACTCCGCTATGGCTGCTGCTGCAGATCGCCCCGATAAAGAACGAAAGGGACCTCGTGGTGCTGTTCCTCCTCACCTTCAGGGACATCACCGCTCTCAAGCAGCCCATAGAAACAGATGACACTAAAGGAGGTCAGTACTGTGATATTTGCCTTATTCTACTGATGACGGCTCTCCTCCCCTAGTTTAATGGATTGTGCAATTTTTGTGGCCTACACTAATAACTCGTTCAGACGATTCAGTTTTAGTGGAAGCGAATTAAGTTGAAAGACACTTGAGAACATGTTGGTCAGTGGCGTGCAGTCCATAAAGGTTGAAAAGCTGTGCCTACCCCAAGAAAAACTAACAAAACAAAAAATTAAACGATAATGGAAAAATATGTAATTTTTTCATCAGTATGTATTGTCCGTGAATTTGCTAAGGAACTTGTACGCCCATTTATTCAGTTGACCACAATAATCATCGAAATATGATAATAGCCATTTTTAAATATTCTTTGAAAAACTACATGCAGCCTACCTTTGGTCATAGAGTAATGCACGCCACTGATATTGATACATGTTAACATGCTTTCAACAGATTTAAAAAGAAAATAACTTTAAGATATTTTACAAAATATAAAGCAAAAAGTCCCGATAAACTACTTTTTAGTATTTTGACTAGAGTTCCAACCTTTGAGTCGAATCGAATGAAGTTCAACTTCAACTTTCATCGCTTAAGTGCACATATAAACTCAGAAAAGTAGGACTACAAAAATATAAAATGAACTCGCGCAGGGATCGCTACCTTCCCCTTTCAATTTGTATAAAGCGAACCTCTCAGAAACCAAGGGAGAAAATTTATTTATGAATGCGATATTGCTATAACAGTCCAGCATAAATCCATTGTCTCTGCTAAAAATGATCTAAATGCTGACCTAACTGTCATGGTCAAAACTTCTTTGACTCGAAATTAAAAGTCAACACAACAAAAACAGTTGCAGCTGCCTTCAACTTAAGCAACTCGCCTGCAAGTGCTACGCTTAATGTGCAGTTTAGAGGAGGTACGATTATTCATAAAAGTAGTCCTGGGTATCTTTGCGTAACACTGAACAGAAGCCTGACGTATAGCTCCGATCTGTAAAATGTTAGCAAGAAGACGAATACTCGCATAAATATTATAAGAAAACTAGCTGGGGTTACGATGCAAACACCCTACGAACAGCTACGATTGCCTTGGTGTACTCGGTAGCAGTGCGGTGTAGAAGTGCACACACACAGAAGATCGATGTGCAACTAAATACTGCTATGCGCACGGTGAGTGGAACACTTCCCTCCACCCCACTACATTGGTTCCTTGTCCTCTCGAATATCGCACCGCCCACTGTAAGACGAGAGACAGCAACCCTCAGGGAATATAAAAAGGCAGTGAATAGTAAAATTCCACTTCAAAATGACCTTGCAAACCTCTCGACCAGCCGCCTGGCGTCCAGGAAACCTTTTTCGACTGAAGGCGAAAGACTGCTTCTATCACGATACTCCCCTGAAGAGTCGTGACGAAGTCAGTGGCAGACCTCGGACGTGAAAAACAAGTACGTTGTTATAGATCCTACCCCTAGTATTAAATTACAAGGGTTCTCTCTTCCCCAGAAAACGTAACCCTAATAAATCACATCCAGTGCAATGGTAATTAATAATAAATCTTCATGTTTTTATAAAATTTAAAAAATGTAATAAATTTAAAAAATAAGTTCATGCATATTAATTCATTTAAATTATTTATCAGACAATTAAATAATAAGTACCTAAAATAAATAATAAAAAAATAAAAAAATTGGCACTATGTACTAAATAATATAAATCAGACTTGAAAATGAATTTCCCCTTGACAACCATCTCAAAGTTATTAGTATTTTTATTTTTGCTAGGATTATTGCGCGCATAACTGTACCCTGCTTCTGAATTTTATTTTAAAACTGAAATTTCGAAATTATTTTTTTTGAGGATTAAATACAGATACAGAGAGTAACATTAAAACAATATGCAATATCTGGGAGAACTCGCCTGCATCCTAGCTAAGAGTATTTCTCACTGATTAATGTGATACAGATAAATAAACCTTTAAAATAATATTTGGACAAACTAAGGAATTTAAGATTGTGTTACACAGAAAGAATTCGAAAAAAAATGCACAATGTCTAAATAAAGTAACAGAAGGTAAATAAACTTCACAAATATTTTTCACAAGAATATAAAGGGGAAAAAAAACTATTTAATTAAAAATACTTCCATACAAAGAAATAATTTAAAAAGTACACAACGTGTAAACACTGTTCGTTGAAGTTTGTTTATATTTTTTATAAAAATCATCAATTTTCTCTAAAAAAGTACTGCATGTATCAAAGAATATGTCGGAATTCATCAAAGTATGATTTTGATTGAATAACTCGCACATTTTTCTAATTGGATCCCTGACACCAGCATTTGTGCGCGTCCGGCTAGTGTGTACGTCGTTAAACCTACTTATTCTGGGTGCTGCTTTAAAATGTATTAGTTGGATTAATGTAGGACATTCATAATGTTATTGCACACTTTATTCATGTTCATGAGGTCAAGGTATTTTCGCCGGTTAGAGAGGGTTTATATATCCTTTAGTATCTTCTAATATCATCTCCCTTAAAAGAGACCCCCAAAATATCAGAAATTATTGTAGAGGTGCACGCACGTTCCCTTTGCTTGACGCCATCTTGTTTACCAAAATCGGTTCGAGTTAAACTGAAACGTGCATTGATGCCTTTCAATTCTCCTTCAACCTTTGACGTTCGAATTAACTCGTTTCCACTCAAATTGAATCGTCCGAACGAGGCATATAATATGACGCTTGCACGCTCGTAATTAAAGAGTTTAAATGCATTTTCACTGTGAACTTCTAGCGCGAATCAGAAGCAAAATCATATATTTTACGAGTTCCATCCATAGTAAAACTGATACATTCATTTTGCTTCTGAGGCCACTCGTCTAAACCAGATTGATTCAATTTTTCATTTCGAATCGTCAGCTCTCATTTCATATCCAGTCACTTTGTTCGCAATCATCTCTTAAATATCAACAGTCAACCCCTCGAAAAATATTCTTCTCACACTTTTTCTACTTCAATTGAAAACCGAGTGCGCACTTGACCGGCTTAAACCGTCGAATGTCAAATGTTGTATTGGAATCGAAAAAACCCCTTAAAATACCAAAAAAGTAGAAATAAAACCAATGAATTGATGCTGAAGAACACCTGCTATGAAAGCTCCCCAATTACTTAGGTATTGAGTGTCTTAGGGTCTAGGACACTATATACTCGTACACCGCTGTCAAGAAGCTTATTGTGTTATTTTCCTCCCGGGTCGCTTTGTGATGAAGGTGTCCCTCACCGGAAAGTGTTTCTGATGGAAAATTGATATCCGAACATTTTCTCAGAACGTCTGTCAATGAATTATGCATTATTCGCTCCGTATTTGGCAGTCTATTCAAACTTAACAGGACTTTCCTCCGGGGAGCACAAAACTGAAACAGATACGTAACATAAAATATCGCAATAACATTTATTACTTAAGTTTTTTCGTTTTATCGCTCGGATTTTTCAACAGTGTTGAATAAATTACTCTCTCCGCGTGTATTCTCGGATTATAATAAAAATATATGTCTGAAAAAGTTATTGTCTTCACGTTCAAAGGTCAGGGTTCAATCGTACTTATAAACAAGCAAGGGAATTGAGCAACGAAAAGTGTTATTTTATGCTAGTATCACCACTCAAGAGTCTCGCTTTTCTTCTCATTGTGGTAAACCTAATATTGGGAATGTTGCGATGCCTACGAAATGGGGCAATCATTTTAAATGGCGGAGGGGGATAGGGAGAAAGGAATCAGTGGAAAATATTTTACTAATTTGATTTAGTTACTAAATGTGGCGAATGTCCTTCAAAGCATGTTTCGACTTTGACTGCGGTGGATTCTGATCTGACTTTGGAACTAGATACGAATTTTATTATTTTTTTAATCGGCCAAATTTACAGTCCTTGGCCTACGGCCTCAGAATCAATGTTATTGTTTGTAAGCCAAGGAGGCTGTTTTTAATATTATTAAAATATAATAGGTTTATATTCCAGCTAAACACTTTTTCATAAATTATTACATAGGAATGAAAAACTCTCTGAAGTGGCGAAAACGTAAGGAAAAGTTCAATATGAA